>JASDQU011100343.1:23160-36229 GCA_032191745.1 Picea mariana | reverse complement strand
GTAAACATATCTCAACAACATACATCAACAATAAAGAACTATGAACCATCATAATAATGAACACAAAAAAACCAAATATATGCGTAGGCTTATTTTGTATTATGTGTTACATGAGACTACAATCTTCAGTGTTTATCAACACCAACTGAAAAAGAGCACCAACTCTCAATGCAAGACCCAACCTATAGATCTCAACACCAACTGAGAAGAGGAATCCAACCCTCAAGTACAAGACCCATCTTGTCGACAAAATACAATCTGCCAACAGGTATGCGACCTATCTATACTATAGCATGTGTATGTAAGTGACTTGTATATACTGCAACATACATATGTACGCGTCCTCCTCCACTGTCAGCCTACATACACCTTCAGACAACTAGGGCATCCATTCTTTTGCACTTTTGAAACTTTCCTCCCTCTATCATATCCACCAGTAACCTATCATTGCAACCAACCCGTGCCATACATAAATCATCATACATATCCCTCCACCAAGTACAAGTAGCTCAAGGGTGTGAGCTATATGAACCATATCAGAACTGTACCATACATGAGATTGTTTCTCACTCAAACAACCAACCAACATATACCATAACCAAATCACACCTCAACCATACAAAGAATGATTCAAGCATTCACCACACCATGAGTGAATCTAAGCATCAAGACAACATATAACCATACCAAAACTTCTGTAGCAGATCTGAACCTATAGAGTGATATCCTAGGAACTCGCTTCAAACTTCAAGAACCTGAAATTATCATCTAAATAAGATTTTATTAGCCTTTTCAAATACATGTGACCTGTTCTTATTCAACACGTGTATGTATGCATCCTGGCCTTCTATATCCCACGTTCAGCTTCATAAAACTAGTGTTTTATGAACCTCCAAAAATTTCTTCGTCAAACTTCCTTACTACCTCAGACTTGCAGAACTTTTGATGCATCCATGAGTACCTGCAATGTACCTTTCACCAAAAATAGATCTTCAATATGCTAAAAATATTTGTACAATAAGATACCCTTGCTCTCTTATTTATATTCTCCAAGTAGCTTCCTCTAGGGGTTATATTCTAACCAACTTCTTTCTTTTAGGGCTAACCCACTTCTAACCACTTTGTCCACTTACAACCACTTTGTCCACAAATAGTAAGTTCTCCACTTCTAGTTGCAACTAATTATTTTTAATTGTTTTCTTGTTGCAACCAATTAACCCATGACTAACCACTTTGATTGGTCAACTTCTTTTAGGAGCTTCTAGAATAATTTGACTTCTTTGGCCTTCTAGGGGCTTCTAGATAACTCATGAGGGTTCTCCAACTTCACATGGCCATAACTCTCTATCAGTGAGGAGTTATGTGACGTTCCACATATCACCGGAAAGGACATGACATGTACTATCCATCTAGAACAATCTCACTTGTAACTTCACTGATATTCATTACATTATTCCTCAACCAAACTTGGGTTCCTTAACCAAACATCTAATATGACTCAACCACTTAACCATTTGGATTTCACAAAGCGTCTTCCTGTGAGGGATTTCACCATAAGGGGTCAACTTTAGAGTTCATCCATTTGGTACTTCCTGTTGGGCCCTTCGTTTTGATGAATAGAAGTTGTGCAAGTTATGTTGCAACTCCATTTTGGTGAAAAAAATTTGCACAAGCTACTGAGGAGTTGGACAATGGACTAAAGGAAGAAACAAAAAGCGGTTGGAAGTACATCACAACATAAGTTTTGAAGAACGAATTAGCAACAAGATCAAGAAGAAGAGAAAACTCTCGGGTTCTCAACCAACAAACCTATATTGGATTATATATATGAGATCGATATGATTATAATAGGGTTTATAATGAAGAGTTGTCTATTGGTGGGGTTTTGTTGTTGTTGCTAGATTCATTGTTGTTATCATTCATTTTATTAGCTTAGCTGAATCTTGAGATCTTGTTAAGAACCAGATTGTCATTGTAATAGAGTTATGTATTATTATAGAGTTGGAAAGAGAAAGGGACTGAGATAACCTTGTCTCATACTTGTTGGAGAGTATCCTCTGATTACTTGTATATGTGACTCAAGCTGTGAGAAGAACATGATATGCTAAGATAACTGGAGGCCCAAATTTTGAATATATCTTGTGTATTTAGTCTTCTGAATGTAATGAATACTACTCTGTATTATCTTTTATGTCTAATATGCTTAATTGCTTCCTTGTGAATGACAATGCAACTATGTTTCTTTATTCTCAGTTAGGAAATGTTTAGAACTACTACAATTTTAATCTATCTTGCGTAAGACTAAAATGAATCTTGACACTTCTGAGATTTTTCCAAGTATTCTCCTTACCCTTCCCTCTCTTTCTCATCTCGATTGTGCTTCGGGTGAGACTTCTTCCCTCCCGGGAAGATGAAAATTCCAACGCTTTAGACTACTTCAGTACCTTTTGTTGGTAACTGTAAGAGGAACCTGGTCTGATCACTTTTGTGCCAACACTTCCTATCAACCATGGAAAGACATCAATGATACAACTCCCTTTATTATCAACGTATTATTATGACACCACTTGACATCAACTCTTTGACATCAATCCTTTGACATCAATTACATCTATGAAAACATAATCCAACAATCAATACATCAATAACACATCACTATGACAATACTTGACATCAATGACAACATCATACAACAATATCCCCCTTTGGCATTGATGGCAACACCAACATTGATGTAAACACCAATCATTGATGGCAACACTTAGACATGGAAATGCTCATGCTCCCTATATGATTATCGCTCCTCATCAATGTTCATCTCTCCACATCAATGTGACTATCTCTCCCCCTTTAGAATCAATGGAAAAGGGTGTATATATTTGGGGTTTATCCCCTTGACTAAACTATCCCTAAGACTTCTCCCCCTAGATGCACTGTCCTGTGGGATGCTCTCCATGTATCTGATGAATCTCCCCCCCTTTGAAAAGGGAAATCACTCTGACACAATGATGGTAACATGGATTCCAATCATATCTATCATCTCTCCACCTGGAATCATACATCTGTAACCAATCATAGGAAGAAGAATAATTCCCCCTATGGGTATATCTTCCCCTATCTTCTATGCAAGATGAACAATATGCTACCACTGCAATCTGCAAATGTTTTTTCTCAACCGGAACATAGATCAATCGCTCAAGAAGTATCTGTTGTTCCTATGACGATCCTTGGACCTATCCATGCATCAATCATCTAAAATCGTGCCATACCATACATCAAGTTTATGTCAATCATACATGCTATCTCATGCATTAATCATGAAGAAAAATATATGTCAACAATGAATCATGAAAAAACCATCAACCATGTACATCATGTGCCATACCATGTTCCAACCATGCACATCAACACAATACCATATACCATAATGAAGTGCATCAACCATATGCCAAGAATATGTTCCAAGTGTGTACCAAGCATATATCAGGATCATCAACAAGTGCCTCTATCAATGTAGCAATAACATCATCAACAATACACCATGCCAACCTTGTGGCTCAAACAAGTGTCATATCACACATGATATGCCTCTATCATAAACCAAGTGCCACAAGACAAGAAAAGGTATCTCAACCATAAAGCATCAATCCTATACCATATACCATCAACAAGTGCATCAACCATGCACCAAACCTCAACAAGATGTACCACAATCAAGATATCCATACACATATGCCACATCACTCTTAATCATTCCATCACAAATATGACCCTAAAGTAGATGCCAATATCACAAAGATATGCTACAACCATCACCAACATGTACCAATATGCCAAGACATGTATACAAATCACAAGTCAAGAACACTCAACACCATGTCCACTCATCAACTAAGTGTCTCATCCATGTACCCAACATGTACATCAAGCAAATGTCAAAATATTCAACAATACATCACATTATTATCAATCCATGTGCCAAAAATTCACCAACCAATATGCCCCAACTGTATCTTCAAGAAAGAGCTGACCATATACCAAGATCATCAACGAAATACATATCAATATGTATCGGCCATGTACTACAACAGATCTGCCTCAAAACCATTCACCACAACAAGTACTAATAAACCAATAGTACCTCTAAACATGTACCAAGAGTGTCCCTTAATAGATTCATGATATATATCTAGCTAACATCACATCATCAATGGTGTACTTCATAAACAAGGTCTCATAACCTCACTGATAAAATACATAACCAACATTGTATCTTAACATAAAATTCTTCAATCCACACTCTAAGGTTAGTACCATGCATCCAAGATAGACATAAAGCATATGCTCCAACACTCAACCACATATTATCACCACCCATTAATCAAACACACATAAAAAAATGAAACCTAAAGCATACCATCTCAGAACCTGCAAAAACAGAGTTATACCAGCAAACCATGTTGCAACTCATCTGCACACCCTTTTCTTTTTGAGGCTTTTCCCACAGGTATGCAACCTGTTCCTCAATCAACTTGCATATGTACACTACCTTTCCATAGGTCACCTCACGTATGTATGCGACTTCCCCCGTAGGTGTTGATGTTTGGACAACATCACAAAGACATCCTCTTAGATTTATAATCAATAATATAATTATTGATTATTAAATACTATATATAATAAGTAAATGATAATAATAAATAGTTATTGTTTATCCAAGGGATGCATCCTTTCATGGATGGGAACCATATGTTCTCAATATATGGAACAATCATCATTGTAATAATATATCGATCATATCTCATATGAATAAAAACAACATGGTATGGGCTTGACTTCGTCACAGGAGGGCCCAAGAAAATGAGAGTAGAGTAAAGTGTTGGGAGCGTTAAATTTATGGGGTTGTTACAATCTAGATGTACAACATATTTAATTTTTACTCCTACCTAAATTATAGAAATAATTCCATAAATTATTCTAGCAAAAATGTTTAATTGCCTAAATATGAGGAATGCACTGCATATTTACTTCTACCTATATTTATGCAAAGAATCACATGAATTATGGAGGAACAATTTAACAAAGTAAAACACTATGTGGATGGATTATAACCAAATTAATCTTTGGGTAGTTATGGGAGGTATTCTCCAATTATTTATAAGAAAGAAAATTTAATTTAATTTTAAATTTAATTTTCAAAGAGACATGTCTTTTTGGATCAATCTAATATTACTATAAAAAGACACTTGAAAGACACATATTTTTTCTCTCTCACACATGGGAACTGATCTAAGGAAGAGACCTAAGTTTCTAAGTAGTTGAAATTTTCTGAGATACTTAGTGATGTTCTAGAGTTTACTAAAGTAATATAGTATATCACTGGAAGTAATTACCACTTGTGGAAAATTGTGCTTGTCTAATTTAACACTAGAAAATCAACATGGTTAGTCGTATGCCATCGAGTATATGATGGATGTGTTTTGGTAGTCATCTGACGTCGAGTATATGATGGATATGTGTTGGTCATAGTAGAATATGTATCATTTGGAGGGTCACTGTATATAGTTGTCCAAAAGATAATTTGATCTCCTCTAGGAGATGATTTTTTGTTGTTCTTATTTCTTGTTTTGGGCAGGTCACAAGTAATAGATATGAGAAGGAGACATCATGATGGTCGCAGGAGGCAGACACGGAGGGAAATGCCAAGGAGATACATTTCCATACATGATGCTCAGAGACATGAAGTATCTAAGATCAAAGTGCCTCCCAGGATGGGACCATGCCGAATAACAGAGACAGTTCTAGTGATAATGGATACAACCAGTCAAGACCGGCTGTAGAAAAACTATGGTGATAGATCCAAGTAGAGGAGGATGTAATACAACTAGAGGGATAATATATTGAGTTACCTCTAGAGAATGAGGAAGAGATACCTTCAGTGTCAGAGGGAGCAGAGACATTGGAGGAGTCACCTCCAACTCTAGAAAGAGTGTTGATGTTTGAGGAAACATCATGAGACATTATCCCTGGAGGTTCCTGTGTGGACTAGTACGGGGGAATTTATACTTCATATTCATGTGCCTTAGATGGTGATATGAGGGAACTAATACATTGGTTTCATAAGGAAACCTCAATGTGTCTTGTGAGACATTGGTTCCATGAGGGAACCTCGACATGTCTTAGACATTGGTTTCATGAGGAAAACTCTATATGTAAAATACGGTCCAAGATGACATTACCTTTTAGAGGGATACAATTGAGCCTATTGATCAAATTGATCCTGTTGATCCTATAGCTCCAGTTAATGTTCCTAGAGATATTGCAATAGGTTGGAAGAGACCTGCATGGGCTCGTTAGACTCTACAAGAGGTAGAAGGACATGAAACTCCTCATGGTACCTTCTGAGTGAGAAAGAGACCTCATATATATTCATGCTATGCCACAACTATGAGCCACATCATTTGTTTTGAGCCTTCCTGTTATGAAGAGGAAACTAGTCGTCCAGTATGGAGATATGTCATGATGGAGGAGTATCAATCCATCATGAAGAATGATGTGTGGGATATTTTTCTAAGACCTAAGGGGAAGTATGTAGTGAAATGGATCTATAAGATCAAACATACAGCTGACAGGAGCATTGAGAGGCACACAATGATATTTTTTGCTAGAGGATTCTCTCAGGTGGAGGGAATAGATTATGAGGAGACATTTGATCATGTTTCTAGATACACGTCTATCCGAATGATTATTTCCCTTGCAACATCCATGGGTTGGATACTACATCAAATGGATATGAAGACAACATTTATCAATGGAGATATTGAGGAAGAAGTATACATTGAGCAACCAGATGGTTTCATGATAGATGAGAAGGAGTCTCATGTGTGAAGGTTGAAGAAGACCCTGTATGGACTCAAGCATGCAGCTCGAGCTTGGTATGCGAGGATTGATGGATACCTGATGAGTTTGGGCTTAAACAAAAAGTGTTTTTGATCCCAACATGTACTACAAGACTTTTAATGGTGAGACTCTAATTTTGGTCCTCTACATTGATGATTTATTCCTCATCGGTAAAGAGAGCCTTATTGTTGAATGCAAGTATGCGTTGGCCTATGAGTTTGAGATGAAGGACTTTGATATCATGATGCACTACTTTTTGGGACTAGAGGTGTCATAGAGAACTTATGAGATCTTCTTGAGTTAGGGGAAGTAAACAGTTGAGATATTGAAGAAGTTTGGGATGCTGAACTGGAAGCCCATGGCTACACCAATGGTGACGAATCTGAAGAAACTAAGTGTGTCTTCTTTCGATTCTGACGAAATTGATATGACTCTATACAGACAACTGATTGGATCATTGGTGTATATGGTTAACACTAGGCCATATATTTTCTATACAGTGAGTACACTTATCTAGTTTATGAGTAGGCGGATATAGACACATTGGATTGTTGCAAAGTGTGTGTTGAGATACCTGCGAGGCATAGTTGGCCATGGTCTAATATATACTTCTAGTATTGACGTGAGATTGTAGGGATATACTGACTCTGATTGGGCAGGGAGAACAGTGTATAGGAACAACACCTATAGGTGTTGCTTCGCTTTGGGATCTGCCATGGTTTCCTAGTGTAGTAAGAAACATACTTTTGTGGCCTTGAACACCACAAAAGAAAATTACATTGCATTAAGTGTAGCAGTCCATGAAGCAGTGTGGCTTCACAAGCTCCTTGCAAATTTATTTGGACATGTGCTGGATTCCACTGTTATTCCGAGACATGGTACAAAGGAAGGCATTACTGATGCAGTACCTTCCTACAGATGAGAAAGTTGTTGATGTTCTTATTAAAACAGGATGAAGTTCGAGTACTTCCATGACAGACTTGACGTGGCAAAGAATGCCTCTCTTGCTGAGAGGGAGTGTTGATGTTCGCAGCTTCCTAAGACATTCTCCAGATTGTACTCCTATGTGACTGAGTTGAATTGTTTTGTGAGGACACTTATTTGAGAAGGGATTAGTGGGATTGGGATTATCCAAGAAGGGATAAGTGGGTTTGGGCTTATCCAAGAAGGGATAAGTGAGTTGATTTGTGAGGAAAATTATCTGAGAAGGGATAGCTGAAAGTCCCTTGTGGAGAGCACATGAGGACACATCCCATGTGGAGAGCACATGAGGGCACGTCCCATGTAGAGAGAACATGAGGAAATGTCAAGGGACTTGACCTTGACATCACACACTATGGGGAGTTAAACCTAGTGTTTCTAGAGGGAGTAGCCTCTGGAAGTCCACATGGGAGTTCCATGTGTGATATCCATTCTCCAGATCGTACTCTTATGTGAACTAAGTTGATTTGATCTGTGAGGACACTTATCCAAGAAGGGATAAGTGGGTTTGGGCTTATAGCCCAACGCCCCTTGTGAAGATCACATGAGAACATGTCAAGGAAGTTGACCTTGAAGTCACACACTATGGGGATTTAACCCTAGTGTTTCTAGAGGGAGTAGCCTATAGAAGTCCACATGGGAGTGCCATGTGGAACAAACATTTTTCTACTATAGTGGTTGTGTACCACTGGCGGAGACTGTGTGTCTCTGGACAATATTTGTGTACTACTACAGTGGTTGTGTACCAATAGAAGTGAGTGTGTGTCACTAGACAAAAGATATGTGCTACTAGAAGTGGTTGTGTACCACTGGGTAGTAGTTTTGTACTACTATGGAAAGATACCTCCTTAGCTAAGAGGGAGTGTTGATGTTTCAACATCGGGAGGACCTTGTCGTATATTGGGCTGTAGACCAAGGGAAATAGGATACATTTATCACAAAGGTGTACTTGCGGAAAATGGGCCCATGCATAGTCCTTCCTTGATCATGACAAGGAATAATATGGACTCAAGGTGCTTGAGGTGCTTTCCACATGTCAGTTAGCATCAGGATGACATTCACTCATAGGTGTGTACCTGTGGTGAATGATCATGGTGTGGTATTTGTTCTATTCATGGTGTTTTGATAAGGAATGATAAAGACTCAAGATGCTATATGCTATTACATGTGGACCCAGAGTGAGCTTGATCTTAGAGAGAGTCAATTGACTCAGAGGGAGAGCCGTAGAAGGAGTTTGTCCTTGGTTTATGTGGGAGAGAGACGTCTCCTAAGACTGGAATACAATTGTCATGAGTCTAGGGTGAAGTTTGTATACTTCAGAGAAAATCTTGGCAAGATGCAGAATGTCTCCCTCATTGAGAGGGAGTGTTGATGTTTGGACAACATTGGGAAGACATTCTCTTAGATTAATAATTAATAATATAATTATTGATTATTAAATACTATATATAATACGTAAATGATAATAATAAATTGTTATTGTTTATCCAAGGGACGCATCCTTTCATGGATGGTAACCATATGTTCTCTATATATGGAAAAATCATCATTGTAATAATATATCGATAATATCTCATATGAATAAAAACAACAATAGGAATCTGCGTATTTCTCAAAAATTGTAAATCTTTACTCATTCTTTGTCCTTTCATTCATTTCTGGCTGTTCAGTCTTCATCATCTACTTCTGAGAGTGTCATGTTCTATGAGTGCTTGTTCTTTCATATTCCATCCTTTAAACATTGTCCTTCTTCCATGATCTTCTTATCATTTCATATGAATCATTCCTCATGGACTGTCTCCTTGTGTTCCAACAATCCTGGGATTTGTGGCCAAATCCACTGCAACTGTAACATCTCATGGTGTGACAATGAGCAATAATGTGTCCCACTTGATTACATCTCCAACATCTTAAGATGTTATTTAATCTTTCAACATATCTCCTTGCAAAATGTCTGCAATCCAAAGCTTTGTGACCATATTCATTACATGAGAAATAGTGACCATTGAAAACATTTTCATATGTTTGCTTTTGTGTCCACCTTAAAGGTGTCTCTCTTCTGAACTTGCTTTGAGGTGTAGGACCTACTTCTTGGTTTCTTCCTTGCTCTAATATTTTGAATATTTTCTTGCTTTTTGAAGGTGCTTGACTTAGACCTTTTTAAAATGAAGGACCTACATCATGCTTCTTAGAAGTGCTAGCTTCAAAGTGTGTTTCTTCCTTGTTGTATCCAAGACCAGATTTATCATTTGGTGATCTTTGACTATCCAAGATTTCATCCAAGATTTTTGAGTTGTTCATGAAATTGATATGAGTATTTGACATGTCTCTTCTTCTTTTTCTTCTAATTGAGTCTTTTTACTTTCTTCTTGTTCTTTGATCATTTTCTTTAGTGCCATGGTATGCCTTGGGTACCTTTATAGGACTTCCTTAGCATCTCTCCTTACACAATGTCTACAATCCAAATATTTGTGACCATATTCATTACATGAGAAACAATGACCATTGAAAAAAATTTCATACCTTTGCTTTTGTGTCCACCTTGAAGGTGTCTCTCTTCTGAACTTGCTTTGAGGTGGAGGACCTGCTTCTTGGTGTCTTCCTTGCTTTAATCTTTTGAAGATTTTCTTTCTTTGTGCATGTGATTGACTTGTAGCTTGACTTCCACCTTTTTAAAATGAAGGACCTACATCATGCTTCTTAGAAGTGCTTGCTTCATAGTGTGTTGCTTCCTTGTTGTATCCAAGACCAGATTTATCATTTGGTAATATTTGACTATCCAAGATTTCATCCAATATTTTTGAGTTGTTCATGAACTTGATATGAGTATTTGACATATCTCTTCTTCTTTTCCTACTAATTGAGTCATTTTACATTCTTATTGTTCTTTGAGAATTTTCTTTAGTGCTATGATATGCCTTGGGTACCTTTCTCGAACTTCCTTAGTGTATTTTTCAAGATACTCAAACGCAATTGAATAATGTCCTATTTTCATGCTAACATTGTCTAACTCAAATAAAACCTTTTCTTTAAACTTCAACAAATCTTCCTCTTCATCTATAAGATATCTATTAGCTAATTCTACACAAACTTCTTCTATATCTTCTTCTTTATTTGCATGAGAGCATTCAACATTATCACACTTAGAGTTATTGTAATCAGAATATTTTGGAGAGTATTTACCTTCATTTTCCTTGATGGAGTTTTCTTGATATACCTTCTCTAGCTTCAGCCAGAGGTCCTTGGCAGAGGAATGTGGTCTTATGATTTCTTTGACAGAATTTGAGAGTCCTTTGAAAATGATATTGAGTGCCACTGCATTGTTCTTCTTTTCTTCCTTTTGGGCTGCAAATTTTGACTGTTTCTTCAAGGGAACTGATCCACCAACAACTATGTTCCAAAAACCTTCTTCTTTTTCCTTAAAATACCCTTTCATTTATATTCTCCATGCCGAGTAATATGTCTCATCAAAGAGGAGAAATTCATCTACATATTCATCCATTTGTGTGTCCATGGATCTCCTTCAAGCTTGTAAGGATTATATTGAAGGCCTTCTCTGATACCAATTGTTAGACACACTGACCACACTGAGGGAGGGGGGGGTGAATAAATGTGAGGCTCTTTTTACACTTCTTACAAAACTTTAGTTAGCAATCATCATTTACTCATTACTTCCATTAACACTTAGTTGCTTGCATGTAAACATATCTCAACAACAAACATGAACAATAAAGAACTATGAACCATCACAATAATGAACACAAAGAACACCAGATATATGTGTAAGTTTCTTTTGTATTATGTGTTACATGAGACTAAAATATCCGAGGTTTATCAACACCAACTGAAAATAGCACCAACTCCAAGAGAGAACCATCTCTCAATGCAAGACCCATCGTGCAGATCTCAACACCAACTGAGAAGAGGAATCCAACCCTCAAGTACAAGACCCAACTTGTAGACAGAATAAAATATACCAATAGGTATGCAACCTGTCTATACTACAGCACGAGTATGCACACGACCTGTCTATACTACAACATACATATGTAGGCGTCCTCCTCCACTATCATCCTACATACACCTTCAGACAACTAGGGCATCCATTCTTCTACACTTCTGAAACTTTCTTGCCTCTATCATATCCAATAGTAACCTGTCACTGCATCTAATCTATCACTGCAACCAACCTGTTCCATACATACATTATCATACATATCCTTCAACCAAGTACAAGTAGCTCGAGGGTGTCAGCTATAGGAACCATATCAGAACTGTACCATACATGAGAGTGTTTCTCACTCAAACAACCAACCAACATATACCATAACCATATCACAAAACAACCATACAAAGAATGCTTCAAGTATTCACCATACCATGAGTGAATCTAAGCATCAAGATAACATATAACCATATCAGAACTTCTGTAGCAGATCTGAACCTATAGAATGATATCCTAGGAACTTGCTTCAGAATTCATGAACTTGGAACTAGCATCTACTTAATCTTTTCTTGGCCTTTTCAAATATAAGCGACCTGTGCTTATTCAACACATGTATGTACACACCCTGGCCTTCTGCAGCTTGCATACAACTTCAGAAAAATAGGGTTTTCTGAACCTTTGAAACGTTCGTTGTCAAACTTCCTCGATACCTCAAACTTGTGGAACTTTTGATGCGTCCATGAGTACCTCCAATGAACCTTTCACCAAAAATAGATCTTGAATATGATCAAAAGATTCATATAATAAGAGACCCTTTCTCTCTTATTTGTGTTTTCCAAAGCTTCCTCTAGGGGTTATATTCGAACCAACTTCCTTCTTTTAGGGCTAACCCACTTCTAACCACTTTGTCCACTTATAACCACTTTATCCACAAATAGTAAGTTCTCCACTTCTAGTTGCAACTAATTTAATTTTAATTGTTTTCTTGTTGCAACCACTTAACCCATGACTAACCACTTTGACTGGTCAACTTCTTTTAGGAGCTTCTAGAATAATTTGACTTCTTCGACCTTATAGAGGCTTCTAGATAACTCATGAGGGTTCTCCAACTTCACATGGTGATCCGGATTATTTTCGGCACGAAATGAGAGCGGAGATATAATAAAGAAATGCACAGAGATATTGTAGATATTCAATAATATAACAGAAATGTATCAGAGATGCAACCATAAACATAGATAT
>JASDQU011100342.1:2444-26516 GCA_032191745.1 Picea mariana | reverse complement strand
ATGCAAAAATGTACACCTTTCTTCTTGACACGGGATTTTCTAGATGTTATTTTGACCCTAATGTCTATACCAAGAAAGTAGGAATTCATCCCATAATACTTTTTCTTTATGTTGATGACCTTATCATCACTTGTAGTGATCCTAAGCTTTTAACCAATATGAAATCCAACCTTAAGAATAAATTTGAAATAATAGACTTACGTTATTTGCATTATTCCCTTGGCCTCCAAGTATTGCAAACTAGTGAAGGAATTTTTATTTCTCAATCTAAGTATGCATGTGACCTTCTTCGTTGCTTTAACATCGAAGATTCTAAACCAGCCCCTTCTTCTTTCCAGGCTAAAGTCAAACTTATTGCCACCTATACTACTCTCAAATTTGAAGCCATTGTATACCATAAATTAGTTTATATCCTTCTATATTTGACTCATACCCATCCTGATATTTCATTTATTGTTGGTTTTGTTTCCCAGTATATGCAAACACCCCATGAGAGCCATTGAAAAGCAACAAAAATGATACTTCAGTATATATGAGGTACTTCACTATATATGAGGTATAGTTCAATTTGGGATACATTACAATTCATGGTGGAGGTTTTTGTTGGTTGGTTTCACTGATTCAGATTGGAGCAGTGACATTGAAGATCGAAGTCTAATACATGTTATGTTTTCATCCTTGGTTGAGAACCTATCACTTGGGCTTGTGAGAAACAATAGGCTATTGCTCTTTTTTTCAGAAAAATTAGAGTATTGAGGAGTAGTTAATACAAATCAATAAGCCTTATTGGCTTCGACGGATCCTTTTAGAGTTTGGATTCCAGCAGGAGCATCTGACCAACCTCTAGTGCAACAATCATACTTCCATCAAGCTTTCCAAATATCTAGTGCAACATTAGTATATAACAAATACATTGAGATAAACATGCATTTCATCATAAATCTCATTCATGATCGAGTTATTGTAGTGTTATTTTTCCCTACCAAAGATCAAGTTACAGACATTTTCACAAAGTCTTTTACAGAAGTGAATTTTTTCAAACTTCAATCTATGTTAGGAGTTCAGGAAGTTGTCATTAAGGGGGGATAAGTTCTAATGCCTCATCCCTTCTCTTATTGTGTCACCTTTGTAAATACTTCAATCATATCCTAAGTTTTTCTTAAGGGGGGATGTTAGGATATGTAAACACTTAGGAGTTAATTAAGTTCAACTTGGTCAAATATGTCTTTAGGAAAAAATGTGTTTCTTTAGTATGCATTACTATGCATTTGTACTTATGTAATCTGACAATCAAGATATATTTTAGACATAGAGTGAGTCTAAGGCTCATATTCTACTCGATCTTAACCCCTATATTGATCCATGGCTTGACACCCCATTGGTCCATGATTTCTATTTAAAAAGAATGGAGGGTCATTTGCTAATGATTGATTATGAAAAACTGTCTTGTAAAATGTTTTTCTTCTGCATTAATATATGGCCTCAAGTGGCTTTTTCATGGAATCTTGGGTTGTGGAGTGTTTCTTTATATGAGATTTTTAATCACATAAAAAAATCGGTGTATTTATCTTTGGTCGAGTTGTGTGAGTGATTACTGAAGGTGTTTGTCCTATGTTTGGTCTAGTTGTGTGAGTGATTACTGAAGGTGTTTGTCCTGTGTGATAATACCATGTTTTATCGAACATAAAATAGCCACAAGACATCTTAACCAATAAATCCTTGGAATACCCTATACAATGATGTCATAGTATACCATTTCTCCACATTGACCGCAATTTAGAGAAAGTTGGTGCCGTCTTAAATAAAGGTGTGTAGAAAGAAAAAGCCACTCATGCCTAAGAGTTCCATATAGAAAAAAAAAAAAAAGTGAAGCTCACTATACTAAATCCTAAGCCAAGAGGATGAATAACAACGAACCACTGTAGATTAAACCCAAGTTAACAATGAAATCAATTGAAGGTAACTACATCAGGCCAAAGCTAATAACAGAAATAAAAACATGGAATGCATGCAGAGTAAAATGGAAACCTCTTTTGCAGCTTTTAAATGTTACGATTACTGCTCAAACGAATTTAACAACAAAATCAATTGAAGGTAACCACATCGAGCCAAAGCTAGCAACAAGAATACAAACAAGAGAACCATTGTAGGCATACATATTACAAACATGGATTACCTGCAGAGAAAAATGGATCTCATGGTGAAAAAACCAAGGTAATCTACTACCTCTTTTGCAGCCATTAAATCCAGCGATCCCAGCTCAAACACAAAGAAATGTATTTAATAGAAAAATCAATCGAAGGTGCAACTCAGAAACAAAGAAACGGATTTAAGAACCAAATCAATTGAAGGTAAACACAAGAAGCCAAAGATAGTAACAAGAATACAAACAAGAGAACCATACTAGGCATACAAACATGGATTACCTGCACAGAAAAATGGAATTCATGGTGAAAAGTACCAAGGTACTCTGCTACCTCTTTGGGAGCCCTTAAATCTAGCGATCCCTACTCAAACACAAATAAACGAATTAAATATAATGTAACCTCAACAGTCTGACTGTACACTGCCAGTTGTCTTGGCCAGCTGTACTTTCTTTTCTTGATTTGCTTGAGCCTATTTAGCTCAGCTATTTTCCTTTTGCACAGTACTTCTTCATTAACTCTTCTCATTGTACTTTCTCCTTACATTCTCAATATACTGAATACTATTTCTTCTCTATTCTTTCTCTCTGCATTTCTTGCTTCACAATTTATCATGGTATCAGAGCTTCAGCAGTAAGCCTCTTCACACAGACTGGAGAGCAACCTGATCCTCAAACAACGAAGATCTTATACTGTGAATGAGAGCACAGGATGCGAGCCACTTCACAAAGACTGAAGAGAAAGACATTTTCTACATTTCGCTCAAAAGATCATCGCGGGAAACTCCAACGAGGAAGTAGAATGCTATACGATCGAAAGATCAAGGAAGCAGAGGCTGCAGAAGAAGAAAGTTTAAAGAATCGTGAACAATTTTAGATACGTCAAAGATTCTCAAAGAAGAGCTGCAGGAGGCAAGCACATTTAAAGAATTTCGGGAAATATCTCAAATCTGTCAAAGATTGCAGCAGAGAATAGTAAGCTTCAAAGAACTCGTGAAATTCTTTCAAATCTTTGAAAGATTCATGAATTTCTTTCCTCAAGAGAAACTCTTTGCAAGAACAGCAAAGAACTTGCGAAAGCAGTCAAGAACGAGCAGTTGCAGCCATAAGATCGGACCTATGAAAACACCTGAGGTGCAAATCGACTGCAGCAAGGATGTGGAGAGTGCAGAAACGATGAAAGATTTTCAACCGTCAGATTTGGCGTAGAGGACCGACAGTCGTCGGGTCGATGAGAAAGTGCACGAGGCTTAGTCCTATGGAGCGCACATGAGAAATTTTGACTTGCGAAGTCACAAAATCGTTAGGACCGTCCATCAAGGGATACACAGCGAGATCTCGACATTTCGCTGACTCGCAGGGTGTGAAGGTCAGAAGACTGCCGTGAGAATTCGCGAATCACGAAATCCTGATTCATTCTAGACCATCGGATCGAGAAAGATCATGAGTCGTCGATCTAACACTATCTCCAAATCGAGAATCGGGAGTTGGACGAGCAAAGGAGACTGCACTCCAAACCCCGATATGCGAAATCTCGAAACCATTTCGACCGTCCATCAACTAGGACACGTGGCAGCAGATCCAAGTGCCATCAAAATTTTGGCATTTTGGAGTTCAGGATATCGGAGGTCTTGTTGACGAAGGTCGGCACACTCCATGGCGAAAGTCTCGAAATCCCGAAAAGATCACAACCGTCCATTTTTTAGGACACGTGGCAGCACATCCAAGCGCCATCAAAATTTCGGCATTTCAGAGTTCGAGATATCGGAGGTCTTGTTGACGAAGGTCGGGACACTCCACGGTGAAAGTCACAAAATCTCAAAAATATCACAGTCGTCCATTCATTGGGACACGTGGCAGAGATCGAGGAAACCGTCGGTATTTCAGCTACCAAGGTTTCAAGTTGACAGAGGATTTGTGTCACCGGGGGTTGCAAGTCGCGAAATCGCGAAACACAGGAGGACCGTCCATCTTGAGGAGACGTGTGGTAGCAATCCAGGATTTCGGGAGATTTTCCGAAAAGAGAAGGACTCTTTGCCATTTCGGCATTCCACGTATCGGTATTTTGGGGTTCAAGAGGACAGGAGATCAGTTGCTTGAGTCATGAAACCCCAAAACAAGACTGTGGTCTTATAAGTAGTGGTCACATGGACCAAGGCATAGCTCAAGGGGCTAATGCGATAAAGGTCATTTCGGCATTTCAGCCATCCAAGAGACAAGAGGTCGGGTGCTTTGCGTCATAAAACCCCGAAATAGGACTGCGGTCATATGGGAAGTGGTCACATGGACCAGAGGTATAGCCTTGGGGGTAATTGTTGTTAAATCCATTTCAGCAAATCGACATTTTGGAGATCGGAAGGACGAAGGGTCAAGGACTCTTGACATCGGGAAACAGGAAGTCCCAAAACGCGAAATCTTCAAAAGGAATTTGAATAAGCGCCAGGATATTTTGGATTTTGGCAAATTGAGGGACAAAGAAATTAGCAAACCTATTTTAGGCACAAGAAATAGGTAAACACAAATATTTTCCAAAATTTGCTTTCTGTTTTGTTCAAATTCTTTAAATATGGCGACATCTAGCAATTTAGGACCAACTCAAGGTCCGATTCTTCTTGGAAAGAACTATGAGTTTTGCTCTCTTCGAATGAAATCCTTCTTGCAAGCACAAGAATGCTGGGATCCAGTGGATCTTGGATATATGGAACCAAATCCAGCAGACCTTGCCGCCATGACAAACCAGCAGAGAATTGCTCAGGCAACTCAGAGGAACAAAGAAATTAAAGCTAAATTATGGATTCAAAATTTTGTGGATGATTCGATTTTCTCAAAAATCACAGGAATTGGTACTTCAAAACAGGCCTGGGACATCCTTAAATCAACCTACCAAGGAAATGACAGGGTCAAAACAGCCAAACTGCAAACCTTGAGGACACAATTCGAGACTTTAAGAATGACAGAGTCTGAAAATGTGGATCAGTTTATGACCAGAGTCATGGGAATCGCGAATCAAATCAGATTGACTAGTGAAGCCATCATTGATCAACGCATACTTGAGAAAGTCCTCAGAATTTTACCAAAGAAATTCAAAATGGTTGTTACAGCAATCCTTGAATCCAAGGATCTATCATGTTTTTCAACAGATGAACTAACTAGTTCCCTGGTGACACATGAGACCAAACTGCATCATATAGATGAGTCAATCGCCAATGCCTTCTGTTATCACTCCAAGAAACCATTTGTGGTTGTAGACCAAAGGTGCTTGGTAACTTCAAGTAAAAATGTTTTTGTGTTTTGTGTAGATGCATCAATGGGATAACTCAATTCCAATATGGTATTCAGGTAGTCAAGATGGTAATCAAATGAACCAATGCTCTCAAGGATTGATAATCAGTAGATAACTTTAAGTGGGCGAAGAACAAATTGCTTATAAACCAGTACACAATGTAGGGTCTAATAAACAATGAAGAAACTGTTTACCAAGTTATGAGCCAAACAATGAGATAACAGTCATTCAAGGCTAGACAACTTAAATAAAAGTACAGAAAGAAGGTGGAAAACTGACATCAAAAGAGAGAGAAAACTGTGATTTAGTATTAACATCTATGGGCCTGTTTACAATAGAGTATAACTGTATCCAAAATCGAACCCTTTCTTCATCAAGTATTCCTGGCTTTATAACCTTTACAAACGGTTTCTAGATCCTAGAAAATTGGATATGATATACTAAAAATAGAACCAAATCAAACTAATATAATGTCAAAGATCAAGTCCTGATTTGATGATCAAACCTCTATAAAATAAATCCTCAGCAATCTTCGCTCTCCTTCAAGTCTTCAACAGATGTGATACACCTGAATAAGTTGTGGACAAGTTGAATTTTCCATCTTTGGCATTAAACAGTTTATTGCCCAGAAAATAAGTAACCAATTCCACCTGGCCAAAACACCTCAAACACAAAAATAGACTTTGATACTGATGTAGTTAATTGAGTTTCAACATTATAATCCACCCTCAAAGTATTTGGGACAATAAATCTCAGACCTGTGCAAAAAGAATATCTCTTTGCTCTGTTCTGCACTTAATATTCTTAGTGACTGACTGATTTATACTATTCTATTTCCCTAACATGTGAAGCTACTCAGGCTTCACTTCTCATGTTGCTCATTATATGGTCAATGCGTGCAACCCGGTATTGCACTCCATTGCAGTAGTTTCCCATGTTCCTAGATCAGCAGAGTCAAAGATGAATTGCACCATACCGGCTGTCTCAAGGAATGATTTGACAATCTGTGGGTCTTTCGATGAGATGTCTTTACTCTTTACCTTGTTGATAATTGCAGACCATGATTGAGAAGCACGGGTAACAACATCAGGGCCCAAATGAGCTGACATAGTCAGTGTGTCGTTCCTTGCAAATGTGTTCATATAGGCAGCCAACTCTAGAAGGTAGTCATCAAGTTATGCACCTTGTGTCTTGGATGGAATGCCTATGTAATAGTCACTTGCCATATGTGCTCGAGATCCACTGCTGGGTATGCATTCTTCCTTATATTCCTGAACATATCAAGCTTGATAGGCTGCCAAGGATAGATCAAACTGCTCCTGTGAGTTCGCTACCACCAATTGTTTGATTATATAGGTAGTGCATGCAGCCAGATGCTACATTCAATCCATTTGCCACTTCCATCATCGGTGGTGAGATCTTCAAAATTCCCACATCTAGAACGTCGTCGTCCTTGAACTCAGCAGGAAGAGTTAACACATCAAGCTTGTGAGTGCCCTGGATAACGTAGTTGTTTGTAACTTTTGAATTTTCCCATAAAATCCTTCAGCTTAGAATAGTAGACATCCTTCAAGTGTAAATCTTCTTTCTGGAAAAGATCTGCAAGAAAAGTTACATATACAAAAGGAGGATAAAATGAATGGTAATAGATATTTGTAAAGCCATAGATCCAGTAGCCAATGCCAACCCAGATGCCAGTAAGCCACAACCAAATGCAGATATGGTATTCAACAAAAACATTGCATACATGTAGTTGTAAAATGTCGGTCTTGCTGGTAATCTGTTGTGCCATTTGGTGTGAGGGAGGGATAAAATGGAAGCGTAGATTGCAACAAAAATGAGTTTATAAACAAGCCAGAAACCCCATTTTTGCCAATCTCATGTATCATTGTTGTCAATGAACAATGGAACACCAAAACCAAAAATCCATATCGCCTTGATGATTGTATCAACACTAGCAATGGTCGTTGAGAGAATGAGAGTGTGTTTCAAAGCATCCCATCCACTAACAATTCCCTTGTAGTAAAAATACAAAGACGTTGACTTTCAATAACAGCATCCCAAATCATATTACCAAAGACAAAATATTCCACGCAATTGCTTGCCCAGTAGCACTCTGCCATACCTGAAGCTGGCACCAAAGGAGATTGAGAAGAGCGACCATCCAAAGAACGGCATAGTAAGCGGTGATGATGTACATATCAAATGTACAAACTAACTGAAATGCTTTCCCATAAAATTTCCATCCACCCTTATTAACGGCAATCCTAGAAGAAGATAAGAGCTACTCGAACTTGTCCACATGACTCATATTCACGATGCCTCTTAACATTGTTTGTTGTGCAGAATCCTCCCCGATTACAGTGGTAAATGACTTCATGAAGCCCCTGTTCTCTTCGTCAATCGCCCTCAAGATCTGTATAGGAATAGGATTCCATGGAAACACAATCACAACATCTTCTCTTGCAGTCATTCTAGATCTGTGCAGAGTCCTAAGAAACCATCTCACTTGATCTTTGGTGTTTGCATCTTTCATATTAACAAAGTCTCATGGGTATTGCTCACACGAGCAAGGATAGTATGATTTGCAACCTCTTATACATTGTTGAGGGAAAGATCAGATAAGCAATTCCCTGAAGCACTGATGAATGCAGCAACAGATTCATCACTGAATGAACATATCTTTAATGATAAGGTTTGAAGTGCTCTGCATCCATTTACAAGGTGGACAAGTGTATGAACACCTTTGACTCCAAATTTCATTAAGTTTTCTTGAAAGGTCATTCCCATATTCCTGCAACAGAAACTGGTCAGAAATGTCATCCACTGATTGCACTCCAAAAAGTTGTTGCGGAACATTAGCACTCACAGTCTTTCCTGCATATATGAAAACATCTTTCCCATTTTCCAAAAGAAAGACTCCAGTACTATCTAGTTGTTCACTAGAAAGTGGGAGTGATGATGGTAACACATTATTAACCATATCTTTCAGTGTCAAGTTATGAATTGTAAACATTCGAGGATAAACTAATGGAACAGCCAAGGAGTCAGTGCGCTCATCAGGACATAGCCCAAAATTTTATGCAGAGAATAGAATGTGATCAGAAGATGCCAGCTGGTCAATGTTGTGGCAAAGTAAAACCTGAGACTAGTGATGAGGACCTTATGATGTTGCGCTGGATTAACAAAACCCTCCACGTGTCTTTTCCATGCAGAATTCAAAATAGTTCTTTAAATAAAATCACAACTCAGCCCTTTTGAATAAACATGAACATTTGGCGCATGCGAGAGCATGATGATTTTAAATTTAAACATAAGGAATCTTTCGATGGATAAGGGCCTTTGCCATGTGCCTCTTATCCACCGAAACAATTTTCTTTCGGTGGTTAACTATTTATTTTAAAGACCCACTTAACCACTGAAATCTGTTATTTCAAAATTTGAAAGCCAAGACCTGAAAGAACGATTTTTTCAATTTTACATTCCAGAAATAGACCAGCAAATGTACTCTAAAAAATTTAGAAACAAATTTTCTGACCCATTCTATCACATCAGATTTGAAAATCTAACAGTGCTATTTTGGGAGATAACATCTAGCTCCAGCTGGGATGGAGACCTCCCTGCGAGGTTTCCAAGAACCTTGTAGTTCCAGTAGCCTTTTAGCATTGGGCATGGAGTCATCAAGCCTTTAGCACTGATCCCTCTGCAAACCTGTAGCTTTCAAAAATGTTTTTTCTGCTTTCACCAGCTAACTCGCCTTATGATTCATTGGTTAGCTAGTGAAAGCGCTGCCTTTCACCAGCTAACTAGTCGTAAAATCGCGTCGTGCGCTGGCGAAAGCTATGACTTAGCCCAAAACGAACTTTCACCTCCAAAACTGTAATTCCATCAAAACTCAATGTGTCTCTACTTATTCATCAATAACTGAAAATGATCTACATGCTCGTAGGACGAGCTTATTTTTTTGTCTACTCCTACATCTAACCAATAGAGGCAGATTGATCAAGTAAAACTGAATTTCCAGTGCAGCCAAGTAAGAAACTGATTTGCTGATATCATGCTTGATCTTGACTTGAAAAGTAATGAAAGGCATAATCTCCTACTGACACAAATATCTTAACATCCATGTTGTTGATTGAATCCAAAAAGTCAGCAATAGGGTCTTCAAAATCATAAAACAATACCTCTTTGAGTTGCTGCTCCAATTGACTGTGTTGCAACTTCTCTTCTTCAATGCTGAATGTAGAATGCTTGATCTCCGTTGGAGGAAAATGCAAAATCAATTTCTGATCTGAACCTTTATGCTGCCCTTCCTGCAAATATCTGTTGCAATCTGTCTTTATCTGAAAGTAACCCTTTTCATCTGTTACAGATCCAAAACTATCTCTTACGAACCTGTAAATCTACTCAACATCTTCAAAATTTTCAAAGAGAAAAATCTAATCTTCATGACAACTTACAATAGTAGATGCATTTGATATGATGTCAAAAACATCACTAAGGTTGTCATAGTGTGGATTATTGATCTCCTGATCATGATGAAGAGTATTTTCTTCAGCAGTATACTCTTCACGAAGTTCTAATTTTGAAAGATTGAATTCATGACAACACTCAGGAAAAAGAAGATCAACTGAAAATTGGCAACATGAAAATCTGCTAAAGAGATGACACTTGCATCCTGAAGAGACTGGCACCAGTCAAGAGCAATTCCCTCTAAAGAAAATTTGAACAGCTTAATTTGAACATCTTCATGTACAATTTCAAGCCGGTCAATGAAGTCATGGAAATCCAACAAATGTTCAGCTGGTACTTACCACTCTTCACCTCGAAATCTGGGAAGGCTAATTTCCCATTCATCTCTACTAGGCACTGGATTAGGGATACCAACAATACTTGAGAAATTGCAGAATGCATACCTCTTTGCTAAGATCTGATTCATTTATATACCAGTGGAGTCGCCAACAGATCCTTCCTTCATGGAGTTGCCACTGAATTCGTCCTTCATGGAGTCGCCAAATAGATGATTACAACCGATGTAGTGTCCAACCTTTGTCTATCATCAAAGATCGGATCTATGTCGTCTCCAAAGGAAGCTAAGCTTCGATCTCCTCTCCCCGGCAACGGTGCCAATTTGTTATCACTCCAAGAAACCCTTTGTGGTTGTAGACCAAAGGTGCTTGGTAACTTCAAGTAAAAATGTTTTTGTGTTTTGTGTAGATGGATCAATGGGATAACTCAATTCAAATATGGTATTCAGGCAGTCAAGATGGTAATCAAATGAACCAGTGCTCTCAAGGATTGATAATCAATAGATAACTTTAAGTGGGCGAAGAACAAATTGCTTATAAACCAGTACACAATGTAGAGTCTAATAAACAATGAAGAAACTGTTTACCAAGTTATGAGCCAAACAATGAGATAACAGTCATTCAAGGCTAGACAACTCAAATAAAAGTACAGAAAGAAGGTGGAAAAATGACATCAAAAGAGAGAGAAACCTATGATTTATTATTAACATCTATGGGCCTGTTTACAATAGAGTATTACTGTATCCAAAATCGAACCCTTTCTTCATCAAGTATTACTGGCTTTATAGCCTTTACAAACAGTTTCTAGATCCTAGAAAATTGGATCTGATATACTAAAAATAGAACCAAATGAAACTAATATAATGTCAAAGATCAAGTCCTGATTTGATGATCAAACCTTTATCAAATAAATCCTCAGCAATCTTCAATCTCCTTCAAGTCTTCAACAGATGTGATACACCTCAATAAGCTGTGGACAAGTTGAATTTTCCATCTTTGGCACTAAACAGTTTATTGCCCAGAAAATAAGTAACCAATTCCACCTGGCCAAAACACCTCAAACACAAAAATAGACTTTGATACTGATGCAGTTAATTAAGTTTCATCATTATAATCCACCCTCAAAGCATTTGGGACAATAAATCTTGGATCTGTGCAAAAAGAATATCTCTCTGCTCTGTTCTACACTTAATATTCTTGGTGACTGACTGATTTATCCTATTCTATTTCCCTAACATGTGAAGCTACTCAGGCTTCACTTCTCATGTTGATCGTTATATGGTCAATGTGTGCAACCCAGTCTTGCACTCCATTGCAGCAGTTTCCCATGTTCCTGGATCAGCAGAGTCAAAGTTGAATTGCACCATACTGGCTGTCTCAAGGAATGCTTTGACAATCTGTGGGTCTTTTGATGAGATTTCTTTACTCTTTACCTTGTTGAGCATTGCAAACCATGATTGAGAAGCACGGGCAGCAACATCACGGCCCAGATGAGGTGACATAGTCAGTGTGTCGTTCCTTGCAAATGTGTTCATATAGGCATCCAACTCTAGAAGGTAGTCATCAATTTCTGCACCTTCTGTCTTGGATGGCATGCCTATGTAATAGTCACTTCCCATATGTGCTCGAGCTCCACTGTTGGGTATGCATTCTTCCTTATATTCCTGAACGTATCAAGCTTGATAGGCTGCCAAGGATAGCTCAAACTGCTCCTGTGAGTTCGCTACCACGAGTTGTGTGATTATATAGGTAGTGTATGCAGCCAAATTCTACATTCAAGGCATTTTCCACTTCCATCATCAGTGGTGAGATCTTCAGAATTCCCACATCTAGAACGTTGTCATCCTTGAACTCAGCAGGAAGAGTCAACACATCAGGATTTTGAGTCCCCTGGATAATGTAGTTGTTTGTAACTTTAAAATTTTCCCATAAAATCCTTCATCTTAGAATAGTAGACATCCTTCAAGTGTAAATCTTCTTCCTAGAAAAGATCTGCAAGAAAAGTTACATATACAAAAGGAGGATAAAATGAATGGTCAGAGATATTTGTAAAGCCATAGATCCAGTAGCCAATGCAAACCCAGATGCTAGTAAGCCACAGCCAAATGTAGATATGGTATTCAACAAAAACATTGCATAGATGTAGTTGTAAAATGTCGGTCTTGCTGGTAATCTATTGTGCCATTTGGTGTGAGGGAGGGATAAAATGGAAGCATAGATTGCAACAAAAATGAGTTTATAAACAAGCCACAAACCCCATTTCTGCCAATCTCATGTATCATTGTTGTCAATGAACAATGGAACACCAAAACCAAAAATGCATATCGCCTTGATGATTGTATCAACACTAGCAATGGTCGTTGAGAGAATGAGAGTGTGTTTCAAAGCATCCCATCCACTAACAATTCCCTTGTAGTAAAAATACAAAAACGTTGACTTCCAATAGCAGCATCCCAAATCGTGTTACCAAAGACAAAATATTCCATGCAGTTGCTTGCCCAGTAGCACTCTACCATACCTGAAGCCGGCACCAAAGGAGATTGAGAAGAGCGACCATCCAGAGAATGGCATAGTAAGCGGTGATGATGTACATATCAAATGTACAAACTAACTAAAACGCTTTCCCATAAAATTTCCATCCACCCTTATTAACGGAAATCCTAGAAGAAGATAAGAGCTACTCGAACTTGTCCACACGACTCATGTTCACGATGCCTCTTAACATTGTTTTTTGCACAGAAGCCTCCCTAATTACAGTGGTAAACGACTTCATGAAGCCCCTATTCTCTTCGTCAATCGCCCTCAAGATCTGTATAGGAATAGGATTCCATGGAAACACAATCACAACATCTTCTCTTGCAGTCATTCCAGATCTATGCAGAGTCCTAAGAAACCATCTCACTTGATCTTTGGTGTTTGCATATTTCATATTAACAAAGTCTCATGGGTATTGCTCACACGGGAAAGGATAGTATGATCGCAACCTCTTATACATTGTTGAGGGAAAGATCAGATAAGCAATTCCTTGAAGCACTGATGAATGTAGCAACAGATTCATCACTGAATGAACATATCTTTAATGATAAGGTTTGAAGTGCTCTGCATCCATTTGCAAGGTTGACAAGTGTATGAACACCTTTGACGCCAAATTTCATTAAGTTTTCTTGAAAGGTCATTCCCATATTCCTGCAACAGAAACTGGTCAGAAATGTCATCCACTGATTGCACTCCAAAAAGTTGTTGCAGAACATCAGCACTCACAGTCTTTCCTGCATATATGAAAACATCTTTCCCATTTTCCAAAAGAAAGACTCTAGTACTATCTAGTTGTTCACTAGAAAGTGGGAGTGATGATGGTAACACATTATTAACCATATCTTTTAGTGTCAAGTTATGAATTGCAAACATTTGAGGATAAACTAATGGAACAACCAAGGAGTCAGTGCGCTCATCAGGACATAGCCCAAAACTTTATGCAGAGAACAGAATGTGATCAGAAGATGCCAACTGGTCAATGTTGTGGAAAAGTAAAACCTGAGACTGGTGATGAGCACCTTGTGATGCTGTGTTGTATTAACAAAACCCTCCACGCATCTTTTCCATGCAGAATTCAAAATAGTTCTTTAAATAAAATCACAACTCAGCCCTTTTGAATAAACATGAACATTTGGTGCGTGCAAGAGCACGATGATTTTAAATTTAAACGTAAGGAAGATTTCGATGGATAAGGGCCTTTGCCATATGCCTCTTATCCACCGAAACAATCGGCTTTCGATGGTTAACTATTTATTTTAAAGTCCTGCTTACCCACCGAAATCTATGATTTCAAAATTTGAAATCCAAGACCCAAAAGAATGATTTTTTCAATTTTACATTCCAGAAATAGACCAGCAAATGTACTCTAAAAAATTTAGAAACAAATTTTTTGACCCATTCTATCACATCAGATTTGAAAATCTAGCAGTGCTATTTTGGGAGATAACATCTGGCTCTAGCTGGGATGGAGACCTCCCTACGAGGTTTCCAAGAACCTAGTGGTTCCAGTAGCCTTTTAGCATTGTGCATGGAGTCATCAAGCCTTTAGCACTGATCCCTCTGCAAACCTGTAGCTTTCAAAAATGCTTTTTCTGCTTTCACCAGCTAACTCGCCTTATGATTTGCTGATTAGCTAGTGAAAGTGTTGCCTTTCAGCAGCTAACTGGTTGTAAAATCGCGTTGTGCACTGGTGAAAGCTCTGACTTATCCCAAAATGAACTTTCACCTCCAAAACTGTAATTCCATCAAAACTCAATGTGTCTCTGCTTATTAATGAATAACTGAAAATGATCTTCATGCTCGTAGGACGAGCTTATTTTTCTGTCTACTCCTACATCTAACCAATAGAGGCAGATTGATCAAGTAAAACTGAATTTCCAATGCATCCAAGTAAGAAACTGATTTGTTGATATCATGCTTGATCTTGACTTGAAAAGTAATGAAAGCCATACCATACAGAAAAGAGGTTTGAGCGGATGATAAAGATAATCTTCTACTAACACAAATATCTTAACATCCATGTTGCTGATAGAATCCAAAAAGTCAACAATAGGGTCTTCAAAATCATAAAACAATACCTCTTTGAGCTGCTGCTCCAACTGACTTTGTTGCAACTTCTCTTCTTCAATGCTGAATGTAGAATGCTTGATCTCCGTTGGAGGAAAATGAAAAATCAATCTCTAATCTGGACCTTTATGCTGCCATTCCTGCAAATGTCTGCTGCAATCTGTCTTTATCTGAAATTAACCCTTTTCATCTGTTACAGATCCGAAACAATCTCTTACAAACCTGTCAATCTGCTCAACATCTTCAAAATTTTCAGAGAGAAAAATCTGATCTTCATGACAACTTACAACAGTAGATGCATTTGATATGATGTCAAAAACATCACTAAGGTTGTCATAGTGTGGATTATTGATCTCCTAATCATGATCAAGAGTATTTTCTTCAGCAGTATAATCTTCACGAAGTTCTAATTTTGAAAGATTGAATTCATGACAACACTCGGGAAAAAGAAGATCAGCTAAAAATTGGTCTTTACAAAACACATGAAAAGCAGCATGAAAATCTGCTAAAGAGATGACACTTGCATCCGGAAGAGACTGGCACCAGTCAAGAGCAATTCCCTCTAAAGAAAATTTGAACAGCTTAATTTGAACATCTTCATGTACAATTTCAAGCCGGTGAATGAAGTCATGGAAAACGAGCAAATGTTCAGATGGTACTTCCCACTCTTCACCTCGAAATCTGGGAAGGCTATTTTCCCATTCATCTCTACTAGGCACTGGATTAGGGAAACCAACAATACTTGAGAAATTGCAGAATGCATACCTCTTTGCTAAGATCTGATTCGCTTATATACCAGTGGAGTCCCCAACAGATCCGTCCTTCATGGAGACGCCACTAATTTCATCCTTCATGGAGTCGCCAGATAGATGATTACAACCGATGTAGTGTCCAACCTTTGTCTATCATCAAAGATCGGATCTATGTCATCTCCCAGGGGAGATAAGCTTCAATATCCTCTCCCCGGCAACAACGCCAATTTGTTATCACTCCAAGAAACCCTTTGTGGTTGTAGACCAAAGGTGCTTGGTAACTTCAAGTAAAAATGTTTTTGTGTTTTGTGTAGATGCATCAATGGGATAACTCAATTCCAATATGGTATTCAGGCAGTCAAGATGGTAATCAAATGAACCAGTGCTCTAAAGGATTGATAATCAGTAGATAACTTTATGTGTGCGAAGAACAAATTGCTTATAAACCAGTACACAATGTATGGTCTAATAAACAATGAAGAAATTGTTTACCAAGTTATGAGCCAAACAATGAGATAACAGTCATTCAAGGCTAGACAACTCAAATAAAAGTACAGAAAGAAGGTGGAAAAATGACATCAAAAGAGAGAGAAACCTGTGATTTAGTATTAACATCTATGGGACTGTTTACAATAGAGTATTACTATATCCAAAATCGAACCCTTTCTTCATCAAGTATTCCTGGCTTTATAGCCTTTACAAACGGTTTCCAGATCCTAGAAAACTGGAACTGATATACTAAAAATAGAACCAAATCAAACTAATATAATGTCAAATATCAAGTCCTAATTTGATGATCAAACCTTTATCAAATAAATGCTTAGCAATCTTCGATCTCCTTCAAGTCTTCAACAGATGTGATACACCTTAATAAGCTGTGGACAAGTTGAATTTTCCATCTTTGGCATTAAACAGTTTATTGCTCAGAAAATAAGTAACCAATTCCACCTGGCCAAAACACCTCAAACACAAAAATAGACTTTGATATTGATGTAGTTAATTAAGTTTCATCATTATAATCCACCCTCAAAGCATTTGGGACAATAAATCTCGGACCTGTGCAAAAAGAATATCTCTCTGCTCTGTTCTGCACTTAATATTCTTGGTGACTGACTAATTTATCCTATTCTATTTCCCTAACATGTGAAGCTACTCAGGCTTCACTTCTCATGTTGCTCATTATATGGTCAATGCGTGCAACCCAGCCTTGCACTCCATTGCAGCAGTTTCCCATGTTCCTGGATCAGCAGAGTCAAAGATGAATTGCACCATACCGGCTGTCTCAAGGAATGCTTTGACGATCTGTGGGTCTTTTGATGAGATGTCTTTACTCTTTACCTTGTTGAGCATTGCAGAACATGATTGAGAAGCATCGGCAGCAACATCAGGGCCCAGATGAGGTGACATAGTCAGTGTGTCATTCCTTGCAAATGTGTTCATATAGGCAGCCAACTCTAGAAGGTAGTCATCAAGTTCTGCACCTTGTGTCTTGGATAGCATGCCTGTGTAATAGTCACTTCCCATATGTGCTCGATCTCCACTGCTGGGTATGCATTATTCCTTATATTCCTGAACATATCAAGCTTGATAGGCTGCCAAGGATAGCATGCATCCAGATGCTACATTCAAGCCATTTTCCACTTCCATCATCGGTGGTGAGATCTTCAGAATTCCCACATCTCGAACGCTGTCGTCCTTGAACTTAGCAGGAAGAGTCAACACATCAAGCTTGTGAGTGCCCTAGATAATGTAGTTGTTTGTAACTTTCAAATTTTCCCATAAAATCCTTCAACTTAGAATAGTAGACATCCTTCAAGTGTAAATCTTCTTCCTGGAAAAGATCTGCAAGAAAAGTTACATATACAAAAGGAGGATAAAATGAATGGTAACAAATATTTGTAAAGCCATAGATCTAGTAGCCAATGCCAACCCAGATGCCAGTAAGCCACAACCAAATTCAGATATGGTATTCAACAAAAACATTGCATAGATGTAGTTGTAAAATGTCGATCTTGCTGGTAATTTGTTGTGCCATTTGGTGTGAGGGAGTGATAAAATGGAAGCGTAGATTGCAACAAAAATGAGTTTATAAACAAGCCAGAAACCCCATTTCTGCCAATCTCCTGTATCATTGTTGTCAATGAAAAATGGAACACCAAAACCAAAAATGCATATCGCCTTGATGATTGTATCAACACTAGCAATGGTCGTTGAGAGAATGAGAGTGTGTTTCAAAGCATCCCATCCACTAAMAATTCCCTTGTAGTAAAAATACAAAAACGTTGACTTCCAATAGCAGCATCCCAAATCGTGTTACCAAAGACAAAATATTCCATGCAGTTGCTTTCCCAGTAGCACTCTGCCATACCTGAAGCCGTCACCAAAGAAGATTGAGAAGAGCGACCATCCAGAGAACGGCATAGTAAGCGGTGATGATGTACATATCAAATGTACAAACTAACTGAAACGCTTTCCCATAAAAATTCCATCCACCCTTATTAACGGCAATCCTAGAAGAAGATAAGAGCTACTCGAACTTGTCCACACAACTCATATTCACGATGCCTCTTAACATTGTTTGTTGCGCAGAAGCCTCCCTGATCACAGTGGTAAACGACTTCATGAAGCCCCTGTTCTCTTCGTCAATCGCCCTCAAGATCTGTATAGGAATAGGATTCCATGGAAACACAATCACAACATCTGCTCTTGCAGTCATTCCAGATCTGTGCAGAGTCCTAAGAAACCATATCACTTGATCTTTGGTGTTTTCATCTTTCATATTAACAAAGTATCATGGGTATTTCTCACACGGGCAAGGATAGTATGATTTGCAACCTCTTATACAATGTTGAGGGAGAGATCAGATAAGCAATTCCCTGAAGCACTGATGAATGTAGCAACAGATTCATCACTGAATGAACATATCTTTAATGATAAGGTTTGAAGTGCTCTGCATCCATTTGCAAGGTGGACAAGTGTATGAACACCTTTGACGCCAAATTTCATTAAATTTCTTGAAAGGTCATTCCCGTATTCCTGCAACAAAAACTGGTCAGAAATGTCATCCACTGATTGCACTCCAAAAAGTTGTTGCAGAACATCAGCACTCACAGTCTTTCCTGCATATATGAAAACATCTTTCCCATTTTCCAAAAGAAAGACTCCAGTACTATCTAGTTGTTCACTAGAAAGTGGGAGTGATGATGGTAACACATTATTAACCATATCTTTTAGTGTCAAGTTATGAATTGCAAACATTCGAGGATAAACTAATGGAACAGCCAAAGAGTCAGTGCACTCATTAGGACATAGCCCAAATCTTTATGCAGAGAACAAAATGTGATTAAAAGATGCCAGCTGGTCAATGTTGTGGCAAAGTAAAACCCGATACTGGTGATGAGCACCTTGTGATGCTGCGCTGGATTAACAAAACCCTCCACACGTCTTTTCCATGTAGAAATCAAAATAGTTCTTTAAATAAAATCACAACTCATCCCTTTTGAATAAACATGAACATTTGGCGCGTGCGAGAGCACGATGATTTTAAATTTAAACGTAAGGAAGCTTTCGATGGATAAGGGCCTTTGCCATGTGCCTCTTATCCACCGAAACAATCGTCTTTAGGTGGTTATCTATTTATTTTAAAGACCCACTTAACCACCGAAATCTATGATTTTAAAATTTGAAAGCCAAGACCCGAAAGAACGATTTTTTAAATTTTACATTCCAGAAATAGACCAGCAAATGTACTCTAAAAAATTTAGAAACAAATTTTTTGAACCATTCTATCACTTCAGATTTGAAAATCTAGCAGTGTTATTTTGGGAGATAACATCTGGCTCCAGCTGGGATAGAGACCTCCCTACGAGGTTTCCAAGAACCTAGTAGTTCCAGTAGCCTTTTAGCATTGGGCATGGAGTCATCAAGCCTTTATCACTGATCCCTCTGCAAACCTGTAGCTTTCAAAAATGTTTTTTCTTCTTTCACCAGCTAACTCGCCTTATGATTCGCTAGTTAGTTGGTGAAAGCGCTGCCTTTCACCAACTAACTGGTTGTAAAATTGCGTTGTGCACTGGTGAAAGCTCTAACTTAGCCCAACATGAACTTTCACCTCCAAAACTTAGCGCTGGTGTCTCTGGTTATTCATCAATAACTGAAAATGATCTACATGCTCGTAGGACGAGCTTATTTTTCTGTCTACTCCTACATCTAACCAATAGAGGCAGATTGATCAAGTAAAACTGAATTTCCAATGCAGCCAAGTAAGAAACTGATTTGCTGATATCATGCTTGATCTTGAATTGAAAAGTAATGAAAGCCATATCATGTAGAAAAGAGGTTTGAGTGGATGATAAAGATAATCTCCTGCTGACACAAATATCTTAACATCCATGTTGCTGATAGAATCCAAAAGGTCAGCAATAGGGTCTTCAAAATCATAAAACAATACCTCTTTGTGCTACTGCTCCAACTGACTATGTTGCAGCTTCACTTCTTCAATGCTGAATATAGAATGCTTGATCTCTGTTGGAGGAAAATGAAAAATCAATTTCTGATCTGAACCTTTATGCTGCCCTTCCTGCAAATGTCTGTTGCAATCTGTCTTTATCTTAAAGTAACCCTTTGCATCTGTTACAGATCCGAAACTATCTCTTATGAACCTGTCAATCTTCTCAACATCTTCAAAATTTTCAGAGAGAAAAATCTGATCTTCATGACAACTTACAACAGTAGATGCGTTTGATATGATGTCAAAAACATCACTAAGGTTGTCATAGTGTTGATTATTGATCTCCTGATCATGATGAAGAGTATTTTCTTCAGCAATATACTCTTCACGAAGTTCTAATTTCGAAAGATGAATTCATGACAACACTCGGGAAAAAGTAGATCAGCTGAAAATTGGTCTTTACAAAACACATGAAAAGCAGCATGAAAATCTGCTAAAGAGCTGACACTTGCATCCGGAAGAGACTGGCACCAGTCAAGAGCAATTCCCTCTAAAGAAAATTTGAACAGCTTAATTTGAACATCTTCATTTACAATTTCAAGCCGGTTAATGAAGTCATGGAAATCCAACAAATGTTCATCTAGTACTTCCCACTCTTCACCTCGAAATCTGGGAAGGATATTTTCCCATTTATCTCTACTAGGCACTGGATTAGGGAAACCAACAATACTTGAGAAATTGCAGAATGCATACCTTTTTGCTAAGATCTGATTCACTTATATACCAGTGGAGTCACCAACAGATCCGTCCTTCATGGAGTCGCCACTGAATTCGTCCTTCATGGAGTCGCCAGATAGATGATTACAACCTATGTAGTGTCCAACCTTTGTCTATCATCAAAGATCGGATCTATGTCATCTCCCAGGGAAGCTAAGGTTCGATCTCCTCTCCCTGGCAACAACGCCAATTTGTTATCACTCCAAGAAACCCTTTGTGGTTGTAGACCAAAGGTGCTTGGTAACTTCAAGTAAAAATGTTTTTGTGTTTTGTGTAGATGGATCAATGGGATAACTCAATTCAAATATGGTATTCAGGCAGTCAAGATGGTAATCAAATGAACTAGTGCTCTCAAGGATTGATAATCAATAGATAACTTTAAGTGGGCGAAGAACAAATTGCTTATAAACCAGTACACAATGTAGGGTCTAATAAACAATGAAGAAACTGTTTACCAAGTTATGAGCCAAACAATGAGATAACAGTCATTCAAGGCTAGACAACTCAAATAAAAGTACAGAAAGAAGGTGGAAAACTGACATCAAAAGAGAGAGAAACCTGTGATTTAGTATTAACATCTATGGGACTGTTTACAATAGAGTATTATTGTAGCCAAAATCGAACCCTTTCTTCATCAAGTATTCCTGGCTTTATAGCCTTTACAAACGGTTTCCAGATCCTAGAAAACCGGATCTGATATACTAAAAAGAGAACCAAATCAAACTAATATAATTTTTAAGATCAAGTCCTGATTTGATGATCAAACCTTTATCAAATAAATCCTCAGCAATCTTTGATCTCCTTCAAGTCTTCAACAAATGTGATACACCTCAATAAGCTGTGGACAAGTTGAATTTTCCATCTTTGGCATTAAACAGTTTATTGCCCAGAAAATAAGTAACCAATTCAACCTCGTCAAAACACCTCAAACACAAAAATAGACTTTGATATTGATGCAGTTAATTAAGTTTCATCATTATAATCCACCCTCAAAGAATTTGGGACAATACATCTCGGACCTATGCAAAAAGAATATCTCTCTGCTCTATTCTGCACTTAATATTCTTGGTGACTGACTAATTTATCCTATTCTATTTCCCTAACATGTGAAGCTACTCAGGCTTCACTTCTCATGTTTCTCATTATATGGTCAATGCGTGCAAACCAGTCTTGCACTCCATTGCAACAGTTTCCCATGTTCCTGGATCAGCAGAGTCAAAGATGAATTGCACCATACCGGCTGTCTCAAGGAATGCTTTGACGATTTGTGGGTCTTTTGATGAGATGTCTTTACTCTTTACCTCGTTGAGCATTGTAGACCATGATTGAGAAGCATGGGCAGCAACATTAGGGCCCAGATGAGGTGACATAGTTAGTGTGTCGTTCCTTGCAAATGTGTCGTTCCTTGCAAATGTGTTCATATAGGCAGCCAACTCTAGAAGGTATTCATCAAGTTCTGCACCTTGTGTCTTGGATAGCATGCCTGTGTAATAGTCACTTCCCATATGTGCTCGAGCTCCACTGCTAGGTATGAATTCTTCCTTATATTCCTGAACATATCAAGCTTGATAGGCTGCCAAGGATAGCTCAAACTACTCCTGTGAATTCGCTACCACCAGTTGTGTGATTATATAGGTAGTGCATGCAGCCACTTGCTACATTCAAGCCATTTTCCACTTCCATCATCGGTGGTGAGATCTTCAGAATTCCCACATCTAGAATGTTGTCGTCCTTGAACTCAGCAGGAAGAGTCAACACATCAAGCTTGTGAGTACCCTGGATAATGTAGTTGTTTGTAAATTTCGAATTTTCCCATAAAATCCTTCAGCTTAGAATAGTAGACATCCTTCAAGTGTAAATCTTCTTTCTGGAAAAGATCTACAAGAAAAGTTACATATACAAAAGGAGGATAAAATGAATGGTATCAGATATTTGTAAAGCCATAGATCCAGTAGCCAATGCCAACCCAGATGCCAGTAAGCCACAGCCAAATGCAGATATGGTATTCAACAAAAACATTGCACAGAATTAGTTGTAAAATATTGGTCTTGCTGGTAATCTGTTGTGCCATTTGGTGTGAGGGAGGGATAAAATGGAAGCGTAGATTGCAACAAAAATGAGTTTATAAACAAGCCAAAAACCCCATTTCTGCCAATCTCCTGTATCATTGTTGTCAATGAACAATGGAACACCAAAACCAAAAATGCATATCGCCTTGATGATTGTATCAACACTAGCAATGGTCGTTGAGAGAATGAGAGTGTGTTTCAAAGCATCCCATCCACTAACAATTCCCTTGTAGTAAAAATACAAAAATGTTGACTTCCAATAGCAGCATCCCAAATCATGTTACCAAAGACAAAATATTCCATGCAGTTGCTTGCCCAGTAGCACTTTGCCATACCTGAAGCCGGCACCAAAGGAGATTGAGAAGAGCGACCATCCAAAGAACGACATAGTAAGCAGTTATGATGTACATATCAAATGTACAAACTAACTGAAACGCTTTCCCATAAAATTTCCATCCACCCTTATTAACGGAAATCCTAGAAGAAGATAAGAGCTACTCAAACTTGTCCACACGACTCATATTCACGATGCCTCTTAACATTGTTTGTTGCGTAGAAGCCTCCCTGATTACAGTGGTAAACGACTTCATGAAGCCCCTGTTCTTTTTGTCAATCACCCTCAAGATCTGTATAGGAATAGGATTCCATGGAAACACAATCACAACATCTACACTTGCAGTCATTCCAGATCTGTGCAGAGTCCTAAGAAACCATCTCACTTGATCTTTGGTGTTTGCATCTTTCATATTAACAAAGTCTCATGGGTATTTCTCACACGGACAAAGATAGTATGATTTGCAACCTCTTATACATTGTTGAGGGAAAGATCAGATAAGCAATTCCCTGAAGCACTGATGAATGCTGCAACAGATTCATCACTGAATGAACATATCTTTAATGATAAGGTTTGAAGTGCTCTGCATCCATTTGCAAGGTGGACAAGTGTATGAACACCTTTGATGCCAAATTTCATTAAGTTTTCTTGAAAGTTCATTCCCATATTCCTGCAACAGAAACTGGTCAGAAATGTCATCCACTGATTGCACTCCAAAAAGTTGTTGCAGAACATCAGCACTCACAGTCTTTCCTGCATATATGAAAACATCTTTCCCATTTTCCAAAAGAAAGACTCCAGTACTATCTAGTTGTTCACTAGAAAGTGGGAGTGATGATGGTAACACATTATTA
>JASDQU011100341.1:11150-23787 GCA_032191745.1 Picea mariana | reverse complement strand
ATTGATAGTGGTAGGTAGAAGAACCTCATCTTAGCATAGGTCATCAAGCAGTTGGCCCTACTGACAATGCCACACCCACAACCCTACACCATTGGATGGCTCTACCAAGGAAGCGATCTCCATGTCAACCAACAGTGTTGACTTTTATACGACATCAAGCCCTTCAAAGATGAGGTATTGTGTGATGTTGCTCCTCTCAAAGTTTGTGATGTTATTTTGGGAAAAACTTATTTATGGAAATGTCATGTTGTATATGAGTATAGGCCTCATAGTGTTATTATTAAATTAAACAGGGAATTGTACATGATACCCGAGGCAGTCCCACCTAATGCTATTTCCTTTATCTCTACCAAGCAATGCAGGAAGGTCATCTCTTAGATAGGGAATTTTGTCTTCTTCATGATTCTCTCTTAGAATGAGTGAAATATTGTAGCCACATCTAGGGTCTTTGCATCCCACCTCTCCAAACAACAAATGCAAGTAGATGAGCTCGTGGAAGAATACTCAGATATCTTCTCCTCACCTACTAGGGTACCTCTATACTGTTAGGTCAAGCACTATATCGATCTGACCCCCGACACACCAATGCCTAATGGGCTAGTATATCACCACTCTCTGTTATAGAATGAGGAGATCAAGCAACAGATCCAAGAATTTCTCCACAAGAGGCACATCCGTCCCTTCTCATCACCTTGCGAGAGCCCAATCGTGTTGGTACAGAAGAAAGATGAAACCTAGAGAATCTACATTGATTACTTGACCCTGAATAAAATCATAGATAGAAAACGGTACCCAATTCCCTGAATTGATGACCTCCTTGATCAAATCACGGGGGACAAATACTTCAGTAAGATTGATCTGAAGCCTGGCTACCACTAGGTCCCGATAGAATAGAAAGATGTATGGAAGACCGCTTTCAAGTCAAAAGAAGGCCTTTTTGAATGGTTGGTCATGCCCTTTGGTTTTAAAAATGCTCCATCCACTTTCATGAAGATGATGGATGGTATCCTACGACCATTCACCAATACTTTTGTAGTGGTGTATCTAGATGACATTCTCATTTACAACAAGATTTGAGTAGAACACTTGCAACATATTCAGTAGGTTTTGCACATCCTGTGGAAATACGAGCTATACGCCAACTTGGAAAAATGATCCTTTAGCATGGAAAGGGTCCATTAATTGGGCTACATCATTTATTAGCATGGCATACATGTGGATCCAACCTGTTGGAATATTGGTTGTTGTCATTGATGTCAACCCTAGTCATTCATTTTTGACCGCAAGATTGATGAAGGTATTTGGACATGAAGGACAATGTACATGCAGAAACAAAACCCATGGATGGATACTATACATCATGTTGTTTTCGGTGGTATTTTTCACATCACGTGGATCCTCATGGTTGAGGATAAATGAATTTTTGAAGATGACAAGGAGAATTGAAGAAGGAAGTGCATGTAGGCCCTGAAGATAATTAAAGAAAAGAATTACAAAATAAGAAAGTCTCAAGTCGGCCCTAATTTTAAAATGAAGTGACATAAATGGTATACATAAATATCATTATACATTCATTTGATACACAAGTCAGATTTTAGAGGAAATCAGAAGTAAATAAGGCTATATTTTAAGGGAGGATGAAGTCTTTTGGTGATGTGTTCTAAGGTATGTTATTTACAGGTCATCTTACCATTTTTGCTATAACATTTTTTTCTAGAACGATTCAGATGGTCAAATTGCTATGGTATTGAGAAGACATGTCAAGGTACATGTGGTAAAATTTCCATCTCCTTATTCACTATAAGTATGGATATACACTCTGTGGAAGATAGGGTTTTTGACCAATCCTGAACCTAGTAAATATAAATGTGTTCCGGGTAAAGCAATCATAACTTCTTCATAGAGAATCCAAATGAAGTGGGACCAATTTCATTAGAACTATTACGGATTGTGGTCTCTTTTGGGCAAGTTTCAGAATCTGATGTTAAATATGGAGCGTGGGGCATTCTGTACAAGTTCACTCTCCTGAATAAACCAGAATTGAATAAAGTCTACCATTCTTTCTATAAATTCTTTTTGGGGAGGATTCAAGGAGTGAAACTTGGAGAAGTTTCAGAGAATACATTGAGTAATATTATATATAGGATTAGAGTATTCCAATAATTGAATAATTTCATAAATTGAAGAAGTCTCATGAAGCATTATCAGGTTCTATGTGATGGTTGGTTGATGGTGATGTTTTAATGTAAAGTTTTATTATCTCTCATATATTCTTGGGTGGAAGGAAGGGAAAAGGATGGAGAGTTCAAATCTCTCTTGATATTGGATGATTGTATATTTCTCTTGGAGGTTTATCCATCCCTTTACATTTGGAAGTTGTAGCTACCTTTGGAAGTCATTACTTCCCTTTAACAATAACTATTGATTATTTCTCATATATTGTGCATGGTGTATTGTGGTGTATTGGTGTAAATATTATACTATTGTTCATTGATCATAGGATATAATTTAATGTTTTAAGTATAAGTTTAAAAGGTTTTTAAATTGTACTTAATATTGATTCACCCCCTCTCAGTATCAACAATTAGTATCAGAGCGGGTTACCTTCAATATAGTTTAACCACTGGAAGGAAGATCCTAGGAAGGAATGGAAGACAAAATTCCAAATGGTATTCCTCCATTTGATGGAAGAAATTTTTACTATTGGAGTAATAGAATGGAAACTTACTTGAAATCTCTTAGGGAATATGTTTGGTTCTCAGTTTCTTTAGGATACAATACTTTGAAGAAACCAAAGACTGCAACTTAGAAGGAAGCAAAAAGGAACAATAAATTGGCAATAGATACCATCCTAGATGGATTAACAGATTCATTAAAATCCAAGGTGGGATCATGTGCATCATCAAAAGAGATTTGGGACAAGCTACAAGAATTTTATGCAAGGGAAGAAGCAGAAGAATAAGAAGAAGAAGTTGAAGCAAATTACAACATCTCAGATTTCAAAGAAGCAAATAGAGGTCAGTTCTTTTTCTTTAATTGTGAAGGAGTAGGACATGTTTAATTTGAATGTACCCATCCAAGAATTGAAGGAGATGACACTGAAGAAGAATAAACTCATGAAGCATAAATTATTCAACAAGAAGATGAGAATCTTAAAACATTGAATCATGTTGAGATTGAAAATAGTAATCTCAAAGACATGCATAGAAAAATAATAAGTGAATTGGGTAGTTTTGAAAAGACATTTGTAAGCTTGAAGAAAAAATTAGAAGACTTTGATAAACTAAGAGAAGAAACCATTTCCTTGAAAACGCTACTCGAAGAAGAAAGATGAAGATTGTGAGAAACTTGAACAAGAAGTTGTATCATTGAGGAAGAGCTTAAGAAACTCTCAAGTGACAAAATACTTAACACGTCTTGGATGCATAGGTGAAACTTCATACAAAGAAGATGAAAATACAAGAAATAAGGTTGAAGAAAGATCTACACAAACAATTGATGAGAAGTGGACTAGGATACCAGAAAGAAGGAATGATTACAAAAGAGATGAATATCCAAGAAGACCTCCTACCTTCATGAATCAAAGAAGATTCAATCAATATGAAGGAAACTACAGAAGAGTAGATCATGAACCCAGATGGACTACATCACAAAGAAGGTCACTTACTCCAAGGTATGAAAATTTCTTTCTTGGTCATTGTTATACTTGCAAAAATTTTGGACATAAGGCAATTAATTGCAGAATCAATGAAAAGAACAACTACGCAAGAAACATGAATGGTATAAATATAAGATATGGAAATAATCATGGATTTGTCAACAAAAGTTATAATTCATTTTCCCCATTGATGGACAAAAATATTGTATGCTACAAATGTAATTATATTGGTCACAAAGCAAGAGATTGCAGATATATGAATGAAGATGTCCCTATGCAAACCACAGTATGGAGAAGGAAAAAGATTCCAAACAATGAAGATTTTTGAATAGCACTAACTGTTGAAGAATGTAAATAATAATATGAATGGTACATAGAGAGTGGATGTTCTTCACACATGATCGGGGATCGAGACAAATTCATCAGTTTGAAGAGAAAGGGTGGCAATGTTGCATTTGGAGATGACTCATCTACCAAAATACTTGGAGAAGGTGTAGTAGAGCTTGGAAGAAAAAATGTAAAAGAAAATAATGTCCTATTGGTTGAAGACTTGAAGAATAATCTACTCAGTGTTAGTAAAATGTGTGATCAAGGATACACTCTTATGTTTGACTCCCAAAAATGTAAAATCAGAGAAGATAACTCAGGAAGATTGGTTGCAACTGCAACAAGATGATCAAACAACATATACATCCTAGACATGAAGAAGAGAGAGAAGACAGAAGCCACACAAAAGGATTCCAAGGAAGATAAAGTCCCAAAAACCAAAAATAAGGATGAAGTATTATTGAGTTCCACATGTTTAGGGGGGGAAACCCCAAATAAGAGAGTTACCTTTTGTCATTAAACTCATTGGGATCAACCCTACCCTTTTCCATTGATGTCAAAGGGGGAAATAAATTGGGATAATCATGATAGGGGGAGAATGAGTGTTGCCATCAATGACAAAGGGGGAGATTGTTGGAATATTGGTTGTTGTCATTGATGTCAACCCTAGTCATTGGTTTTGGACCGCAAGATTAATGAAGATATTTGGACATGAAGGAAAATGTACATGCAGAAACAAAACCCATGGATAGATAGTATACATCATGTTGTTTCTGCTAGTAGGTGGCACACCATGTGGATCCTCATGGTTGAGGAGAAATGAATTTTTGAAGATGACAAAGTGAATTGAAGAATGAAGTACATGTAGGCCTTAAAAATAATTAAAGAAAAGAATTACAAATAAGAAAGTGTCAGGTCGTCCCTAATGTTAAAATGAAGTGACATAAATGGTATAAATAAATATCATTATACATTCATTTGAAACACAAGTTGAATTTCGAAGGAAATCAGAAGTAAATAAGGTCGGATTTCAAGAGAGGATGAAGTCTTTTGGTGACGTGTTCTAAGGTATGTTATTTATAGGTCATCTTACCATTTTCTCTATAATGTTTTTTTCTAGAACGACTTATATGGTGAAATTGATATGGTATTGAGAAGACATATCAAGGTACATGTGTTAAACGTTTCAACTCTTGATTCACTATAATTATGGAGATACAGTCTGTGGAAGATAGGGTTTTTGACAAGTCCTGAAGTAGTCAATAAACAGGTGTTTTGGGTAAAATAGTCATAACTTATTCATAGAGAATCCAAATAATGTGGGACCAATTTCATTGGAAATATTATAGACTGTAGTTTCTTGTGTGAGAGTTTTAGAATCTAATGTTAAATATGGAGTGCAGGGCATTCTGTACAAGTTCTCTCTACTGAATAAATGAGAATTGAATAAAGTCTACCATTCTTTCTATAACTTTTTTTTGGGGAGGATTCAAGGAGTGAATCTTGGAGAAGTTTTAGATTATACATTGAGTAATATTATCTACATGATCATAGTATTCTAAGAATTGAATAATTGTAGAAATTGAATAAGTCTTAGGAAGCATTATCAGGTTCTATGTGATGGTTGGTTGATGGTGATGATTTAATTTCAAGTTTTATTATCTCTCATATATTCTTGGGTGGAAGGAAGGCACAAGGATGGAGAAGTCAAATCTCTCTTGATATTGGAGGAATGTGTCTTCCTCTTGGATTTTTATCCCTCCCTTTACATTTGGAAGTTGTAGCTACCTTTGGAAGTCATTACTTCCCTTGAACAATAACTATTGATTCTTTTTGATATATTATGCATGGTGTATTGGTGTAACTCTTATACTATTGTTCATTTCTCATTGGATATAATTAAATGGTTTTAGTATAAGTTGAAATGGTTTTTAAATTGTACTTGATACTGATTCACCCCCCTCTCAATATCAACACAACCAAGATCCAATTCATTCATGAATGACTAGCCCCAACCACACTCAGTGAGATTTGGAGCTTCTTGGGACTTTCCAATTTCTACCGCAGGTTCATTTTGGGATTCTCCCATATTGCATGGGCCCTCAACCAAATAACCAGGGGTGGTGGTAAGAAGAAATTTACGTGGGCCAGTCCCAACAAAAGGTGTTCGATGATTTGAAGAAGCGCTTGTGCTCAACCCCAGTACATTCACTACCAGACCTGTAACAACCCTTTGAGATCAAGACAGATGCTTCAAACTGTGTTGTGGGCACCATTCTCACTCAGCACAACCACCCCGTGGCATATCATAGTGAGACACTATCATATGTTGTCCGTAAGTACCCTACTTATGACAAAGAAATGTACTCCATTGTGCAAGCCTACCACCAGTGGAGACATTACGTTCTTGGGAAGGCGACAATCATCCACAGTGATCATAATCCACTACAGTTCATGCAGGCACAAGGCAAATTGCAGAATGACTACCATAAAAAGTGGTACACATACTTGCAGCAATTCCACCTTGACATCAAGTATAAAACAGGAGGCACCAATTGTGTTGTTGATTGCCTCAGCAGACCGCCATTCATGACACTCGCCACAATGCTAGACTCTTATGGCCACGAGACCTCTGGATGGCCCCAACTCTATGAGACAGACCCAGACTTCACTACCACCAACCAAATGTTGGGTGCAAGCGCAGTTGTCAATAATTTCCATCTTTAGGATGGGTTGTTGTGTCGTCTAGGCCATATCTGTGTTCCATCAAGCGAGTGAGTGGAGATGATCTGGGAAGCCCAATACAATTGGGTGGTTGGACACTTATTCATTGAAAAGACAGTGGANGCTAGACTTTTATGGCCATGAGACCTCTGGATGGCCCCAACTCTATGAGACAGACCCAGACTTCACCACCACCAACCAAATTTTGGGTGCAAGCGCAGTTGTCAATAATTTCCATCTTTAGGATGGGTTGTTGTGTCGTCTAGTCCATATCTGTGTTCCATCAAGCGAGCGAGTGGAGATGATCTGGGAAGCCCAATACAATTGGGTGGTTGGACACTTCTTCATTGAAAAGATAGTGGAGATGCTATAGAAAAATTTCTACTGGCCAAAACTTCGATAGGAGGTCACCAAGTATATCAGGTCTTTCACTTCCTGCATTATTGCTAAATCGAGCACTAGGAAACAAGGCATATACACCCCTCTTCCTACTCCTGACAAGCCATGGGAATTCATCTCAATTTACTACATGTCGGGCCTCCCATCTATTAGCGTCGGAAGTCACTCCTAGATTGCTTGCAGGAGTAGAGCCTGACACCCATCAGTTTAATGTCACAATTTTTTTATAAAGGGATGATCAGATGGAGATAAAGACTCGAGGAAACATCGCTCTAACTCAGGGATTGTATCTGGTACGCAAAGAACAAAGGAGGTCTGGAATCCTAACTTCAGCCAACAGGTTGATTAAGAGGTGAGCAGGTGGAAGAATTGGTAAGGAAGGTTAACAAACAACTTTGGGCAACAGGCTTTCAGCGGTTTGCAGAAGAAAGACTCTGAGTGCAAGATCCTCTTGGTTCAAGGTCTCAAGAAACTGAAAGGGGACTTGACTGGATCCTCCAATTCCAAGTCACTCAGCACTGAGAAAATCACAGGAATTGATCAGAGACAACGTAACTATTACAGTGATCCAACATACATCATCCTATAACAGCTACAACTCGACTGGATCCTCCAATTCCGAGCTGTTCTAACACAGTATAACAAAGACGTAAGATAAACTGGCATTCATAAGGCAAGAAGTCTCAAAATTTCATACATAACCATAGTATCAGTGCTTCATTAAAACTTTATAAATGGGAGCTCTGCTCAACCATCGATAGATTACAAAATTACAAAGACTAAGCCTATATACTCAGGAAAATTCACCCAACAGAGGCGTGCCCAGACACCCAAGGTTTGGTGTCTTTTCAGTCACATTTGGACAATCTTCCTCTGTCTGTCTCCATCTTAATTGCGCATGGACCCTGCAGGGGAAGGGTAGCTGAGCTATTAAGTGTCGAGCTAGCGTGTGCAGACTTTTCTGTCTCTTCGAAGACTTCGGCATGGCTTCTTTGAGGATCTGGGTACACAGGACCTTCTCAAACGGACCGTTTCCAGACCTTCCATACCTTACGCTTAATGTGTGAGGAGAGGTTTCACCTACCCCTTATCGCCTTTATTTACTTCAGGCGAAGGTCGAGAGCGATATCGTATCAAATGGTACCTGGATATCGAACGATCTGTTCGGTGTCTGGACTCGGCGCCTTTGGCCCCCTTCTCGCATAGCTCCTTTCTTTCCCAAATGACCGTGGGCCATGACCCTGTGTCTATCCCCAAAATTATTTCGGTGTTCACGCATAAAGAGGAGCTGATCCATGCTTCTTAGAATCGCGATGAGCGAAACGCCGAAATAGCTTGAGTTGGCGCCACACATCTCCCTAGATCTGACAACTTAGAATTTACCCGATGCCTTTGTGGGCCCGGATCCGGGACTCTCCCGACATCTCGTGCATCGGAACATAACAGAGTTGCCTTTTGCACTTTGGAGTTGCGACGACGAAACGTCCAGATGACCCAATTGAGCGCCACGTGTCCTTCAAATCTAACAGTCCTAAATTCACCCGACGCTGTTGTGGGCCCAACTTTGACCTCTCGCAACTCGCGGCTTCGCGAGTTGGAGTATCGAACTGTGGAATTTTCTCCTCGCGAAGTCCCGAGACGTGATGGTCAGTGAAGGTTGACCTCCTCCGGGCACTTTTCGTAACTCGGAGTTTCATGCAACCAAAGGGGTATGGTCCGCCCTTCAAACTCACAAACCCTGAGCTTTTGAAATAACTGCTGCGCTTGTACTGATCGTGATCAACGGCCCTCGTAACTTTGCGGGTGCCTCCCGAAGGATTCCGACCATTGTCCTCCTTCAAACTTTAAGTGTTATTCTTGACGCGGCTCGATTACTCTGCAGTTACCCATTAATCGTTGCTCGTTTCTGTCGCTGAATTCTTTCTGTTGAAGCATGAAATGCCTGCTCGCTTGATTTTAAGTCCAAAAGGACTTCCTTTATGCACTTCTCTTGGGCACTCCTCGAGCAACCTGTAAACCTATGTATCCCGATGCCAAAGACAAGAAATGTTGCTAACATTAGGCTCCATGGGGGATAGAGTCGTCCCTGTGATGCTCTAAGGGCTCATTTGCAGTTCCAGTGCCTTGCTGTTGGGCTATGGAGTCATTTACTAATTTGAAACAATACGAACAATAAACACAAAGAACGAAAATATCAATATTTACAAAACATAGGAGCCATGGAAGGCTCAGGCAAAACATATTTTGAGAAAATGCCCATTTACCGGGCTGCTGAAAACTTCTTCGCCTTCCAAATCTTGTAACCTATAAGTGTTATTTGATAAAACTTCAGAAATTCTGAAAGGCCCATTCCAGAGGGCTTCAAACTTGCCGTGCTTGCCCTTGTCTTTCTTAGGAGTGTCCCATTTCAGGACCAGGTCTCCTATCTGGAACTCCTCTTTCTTGGATTTCTTATCGAAAACCCGCTTGATCCTATGCTAATGATCCTGAATTCTTTCCATTACCTGCTCTCTGACCTGCTGGACTTCCACCATTTGATGGATTCTTCTAATCATGTCATTGGGCTCTTCTTGATAATCCTAGAATAATTTTGCTACAGGAATGGCCAGTTGAGAAGGGAAGACAACCTCTGCTCTGTATACTAACTGGAAAGGGGAGGTGCCTATAGATCTCTTTGTGGTCACACGATCAGCCCATAGAGAGAATTTCAGCTTCGAGTTCCAAGCCTTTTTGTTATCTTCCAACAGTATTTTGATGATCCTTATAAGGCTTTTGTTGGAGGACTCAGCTAAACCATTTCCCTGTGGATAATATGGGGTGGAGTGAATCAGTTTGATCCCGAATTGTTCACAGAACTTGGCTAGTGGTTCCAACCTGAAAGCGGCTACATTATCAGTGACAATCTTATTGGGGCAGCTGAACCTTGTGATGAGGTCCTCAAAGAACCCAATGATTACCTTGTGGGAAGTGCTCCTGGTGGGAACAACCTCTATCCACTTGGTGAAATAATCTGTCGCAATGAGGATCCATCTGTGCTAGCCACTTGAGGGGGGATGAATCTCTCCGATGAAGTCCAATCCCCACTGTTGAAAGGGTGATGAAACCACTATAGGCTTTAATGGCAGGGATTTAAGTTGCTGCTTACCTGAGAACTTTTGGCATTTGATGCAAGCTCTGATTCCTCTGCAGACATCAAGGAATAAAGTGGGCCAGTAATACCCATCTCGGAGGATCTTATGGGCTGTGGTCTTCCAGGAATGATGACCCCCACAAAGGCCACTATGGAAATCAAATGTGATCTGCTGGGCTTCTTGTGGGTCCAGGCACCTTAAAAATACCCCTAAAGGGTCCTTCCAATACAAGGTTTGGTCAATGAGGCAATATATGACCGCCATGAGCTTTAAATCTCTCGCCTTGCTCTTTTTCATTCCATCAGGAGGCCTCAATTCTTGCAGAAAATATAAGATATCTTTGTACCAGGGGCATGTTGCTAGTGATAAGGCTTTCTGGAAATGCTCATTGGATGACTCAGCTTGCTCGTTGATGAAATTAATTCCCAAGGCCTTGCAATTGGATTTAGCCAGCAACTTGGCTAAACCCTGCCCTTTTATCAACTTGGTGGGCTTGATTTCCATATCAAACTCCAGGATCTTGGCGATCCACTTACCCCTTCTTCCATCTATGTCAGGCTATATGAGAATGTCCTTCACAGAGGCTGAAGGAACGTATGCAGTGACTTTTGAGTGCAAGACGTAGACTCTGAAAGCTTTGAGAGCTTTCACTAGGGCATAGGCCTGCTTCTCCATGATCTCGTACTAGATTTCTGCATCTCTCAATGCCTTGCTATAGAACGCAATAGGTTACTCTCGCCCTTGATCATTTTTCTACAACAAGACCGTTGCTACTGTATCGTAGGAAGCAAAAGAAAAAATTAGGAAATCTTTAGAATAATCAGGGCTGATTAGCACAGGTGCCTCAGTCAACACCTTTTTTATTTGGGCAAAAGATTCCCTGGGTTCAACAATCCATTTTATTTCATTTCCCTTCCTGAGCATGACCGTGATGTGTTTCACCAACTCAGCAAAATTTGAGACAAATCTCCTCAGAAAATTTATCTTCCCCAAAAAGGCCTGAACTTCCTTCTTAGATCTGGGAAGTGACAGGGGCTGAAGTGCTTCTACCCTACTAGGGTCAATCCTTACTCCCTCTGCTGACACTATATGGCCTAATAGCTTCCCTTCCTTCATGGCGAACAAATATTTCTTGGAGTTTAAAGATAGGCCAAACCTCTGACACTTCAGGAAAACCCTTTTCAAGTGGCAGCAGTGTTCCTTGTCTGTTTCGGAGAAGACGGTGATGTCATCCAGATATATTACCACAAACTGGTCCTTCTCCCTGATGAAGGCTATGTCCATGGCTCGCTGAAATGTTGCTCCTACATTCATCAATCCGAAAGGCATTTTGGCATACATGAATGTGCCCCAAGGAGTGGTGAAGGTTGTCTTCTCTCTGTCCTTAGGCATCACTGATATCTGATTGTAGCCAGAGAAACCATCAATCATGGATATTCTAGATGCGCCAGTGACCTTCTGCAATATGTGCTCCATGTTGGGAAGGGGATAATTTTCTTTCCTTGAGCTCCTGTTCAGGTTCCTGAAATAAACACAGAGTCTGATTTCCCCACTCTTCTTTCTTACCGGAACCAGATTGGCCACCCAATCGGAATATCTCAAGGGGACAATGATTTGGGCATCCAGCAGCTTCTTCACTTCTTTCTCCATGACAGGTAGCAACATGGGATTTATCTGCCTCAGCTTCTTCTTGAATGGCTTAGCCTCTTCTTTCAGCGGGATCTTGTGCTCAATGACTGATGTGTCAAATGTCTTGAGGTCTTCGTAGGTCCATGCAAACACATCAAAAAACTCTCTTAGTAACCTGGTATATTCATCCCTCTGCTCCTTGGTCAAATTCCTTGACAACTTGATAAACTTAGGCTCCTCTTGTGTGCCGATATTGCACTCAGCTGTGTCAACATCATCACCTGAAATTCTCCCCTTTACTGCCGCATCATTCCCATCAAACAATCTCTCTAGTGGGACTAGTCCCCTTGGAATGTAATTGCTAGGAAACTGAATAATGTCATGCTCTGCTATTTTACTTAGCAACTCACCCCCATCCAACCTTTCTTCAGAGACAGAATCTTGATCGATATGCAGCTCTGAAAACTCCTCGATAGTCTCCAAGAATTTCTTGATCTCAAGATCATCCTCAAACACCTTCCAATGCTTAACATTGTCAGGTATGGAGGGCCTGTATTTTACTTCTACATCATACCTCAGTTTGGGCAGCAAGGGTACTTTGAAAAGGCTTGCAGATGTAGCCAAGGAATTTTCCACTGTGTTCTTCTCTCTTGGGATGAAAGAAATGTTAAAAGATGAGAAGAAACTGTCAATAAGATCCCACACCTCATTTTTGTAGCTTCAAAGTCGGGGATGTTTAGCCTGATAAGCATTTCTGATCTGTTGGACT
>JASDQU011100340.1:12230-30853 GCA_032191745.1 Picea mariana | reverse complement strand
TCATTGTTCTGTTATGCTGCTCTGCTCTCCTGTATCAGTGTCTCTCTGCCTGCATCTTCTTGTGCTTTCTGATCTTCTGCTTTTCTCTACAAGTGCACCTCAGCCTTCTTTTACTGTCTCAGTTATGCATCTCTGTTCTTTGCTTTCGCTGTGCTTTATGCTCTGCATCTTATTTCAATTCTATGAATTACTCCTCTTATGTTACTCATCTCTGAGTTTTATCTCACACTGTGCATACTCTTGGTCTCACTCTGCGCATACTATAATTTTCCCTTTCTTACAGTTCAACTCATTTTTCATTCAGAATAGCCAACCTTTCACAGTCATTGCGTCTCCATTTTATCCTATACCACCTATTTAGTTACACCTTGAATCTCCAAGAAAACGCATCAGCAACTGAATCGCCAACCGTCCAAGAATCATGATTCAGTTCTGCTAACTGAATCATAACTAATTGATTACCTATGAGGTGAAACAGTAACCCTTTGATCAAGTTTCCAATTAACCAGTACCGTTGGATTAAATCCGCAGGATTTCACGTTTATCTCATATGACCACTAGCTGTGACCGAACGCTAAACATAATTTGAATTTTGTGATTTCACATATCGACATTCCTATGATGAAGGGTCTCGACCCTCCAAGTCATGATCTTTGAGACTCGGAGATGGACCTTAGAACCCCTAGCTTCTTCCCCTCCCATGACCACCAGCGGTGACCACAGGCTGTGCCAAAAGGCATTTTGTATTTCGCAAACTTATGAACTTTATCAAGCCTAATCAACGGTCGAGATCTCCAATGATCCGACGATCTAGATCTCATTGTGATATCACATATCGTGATTCCTGTGATGAAGGATATCGATACTCTAAGTTGCGATCGTCGAGACTTCCAGATGGAGCTTAACACCGCTAGCTTCTTCCTCCATCTTTCGCAAATGTAACCACTGGCTGTGACCATAGCCTTATTCAAAAACGCATTTCAAACTTTTGTGTCTCGGGTATTTTGTGATGAGTCTTCTCGACTCTCCATGTCACAAACTCCGAAATAGAGCTTGGCTTCTCTAGCTCTGCTCTCCAGCTCTCGACAATGTGACCACGAGATATGACCACTCTCCAATCAAATGAGCACTTTGCTCCTTTGACTTTCCATTCAGTGAAACATTAATCCCTCACCACATGTCCCTCTTGGATCAAAGGTCAAGATCTTATCGCTATTTCACAACTTCACGAGCCTTCATCATGCCTAATCAATGGTCCATGCTCTCGATGATTTGATGGTCCAGATCTTTTCGTGATCTCGCATATCGCAAGTTCCCACACCATGCTTTGTTGACTCCTCCAATGTGCAAGTCAGCAACATTCCAATCACTTGCCATGTGTCCTATGACTCCAACGGTCAGGATTTTTATCGCGATTTCGCATATCGCGAGTTCAAACCTCTTTCCTTTGGATTTCCCGATCTGCAAAACTCTGAAACGAAACCTTTGTCGTGATTTGATTGTTTTCCTCCTTCTGAGCTTACACTGTTGATCTTGCCATTATCACTATGCTACTGATCGTGTTGATCTTCGCCATCTGATCATGCTGATCTTCACCATCAATGACAAACACACATACTCTTCCTCTGTCTAAAAACATGCCAACAGTGAGCCCATGCTATACTACCAAATACACAGAAGTGACTTACATCTAGTTTAATTTTAGTCCAAGCTTCTTCCAGTGCTATATTTTTAAGAGCCTTTTTGGGAGTGCGATTTACTATGTAATTTTCACAGTTGATGGATTTCATCCAATACTTTAGACTTAGTCCCTTAGATTGGATCATACAATTAGCCATTTCTTTTAATGTGCATTTCTTTCTCTCGGCAACACCAATTTGTTGTGGTGTATATGGAATAGTGTGTTGCATTTGGATTCCCTGTGTACTGCAGTAACTTGTAAAATTGTTGTTCACATATTCTCCTCCATTATCTGTTCTTAACCTTTGAATTTGATGTCAAGATTTCTTTTCTACAAGGGTCGTGTAGGAAAAAAACTTGTCAAAAACTTCACTCTTAAGTTTTAAGAAGTAAACCCAAGTATGTCTGGAAAATTCATCAATGAAAGTTAAGAAATATTTGCACCCAGAAAAAGAAGGAGAAGAAAGTGGACCACATAAATCACTGTGAACAAGCTGCAAAGGACCCGAGGCGTTCCAAGAGGCACGTTTTTCAAAACTGGCCCAATGATGTTTGTCAAGAACATAATCAACACAAACACCATCTATGTATGAAACAAGAGGAAGACCAGTCACCATCTGTTGATTACATAGTTGCTGCAATGAGCGATAGTTTAGATGACCAAACTGCTCATGCCAAAGTTTGCTCAAGTCATCGCTATGAGAAACAAAAACTGATGAAAAAGATGATGAACCAAAGTTTTCAAACTTGTACAACATGGTAATATCATCATCAATTCCAGTTGCAAGAACATTCTTAGGATCTTTTATATCCTTGATTACAACTTGGTGAGGTGAAAAATCTATGGTTTTACCTTCACCTGAATGAGAGATTTGATATACAGATAGAAGGTTACAAGAAAGACTTGGAACACATAATACATCATTTAAATGACCATTTTCTACTTGAACTATTCCAGATCCTTCAACACTAAGATATGTATCATCACCAACAAATATTTTCTTGTTGTTACATTCATTTATAGTAGAAAATATGTCTCTATCCTTAGCCATATGATAAGATGCTCCAGAATCAATAAGCCACTTATCAGAAGTAGAAGTAGAAGGTGTATTGAAGGAGAATCTAGAAGTAGAAAGTGCATGTCCATGAGAAGAAGAAGAAGTAGTAAAATCAATACTGATGTTGTGCTTCTTCATCGCTGCTTCTAAAGATGCCATCTTCTTGAAACATTTGGACTCATCATGACCATCTTTATCACAAAAGTTGCAATGTCAGTCTTCTTATTTTTATATTTTTCTCCTTTGTCTCCATTAGGAGCAAACTCTGTCTGAGTGGGTTTGGGACCCTTATATTGCTTGTTTTTATGGCAAGGATGTTGCTTCTTGGGATTCTCGGGTTTATCTTTCCAATGGAAAACTAAGGCTTTGTTGGAGGTAACTGCAGTGGTGATCACTCCAAGTTGTACTAGGTTATCTTTCTCTCTAATCAAACCATCACAAAAGTTCTCAAGACTGGGTTTTTGATAAGTTTCCCCTAGAGCCTCTTGCATGGCATAAAAGGTAGATACAAACACAGAATATGCACTACCTAGCTTAGAAAGAATAAGATAGATGAAACAATCTTCACCTATATTTATCTTACATTCTTCACATAAAGTTTCGAGTGTTTTAAACTTAGATAGATAGACTTCAATGCAACAAAAATTGCTTGGACTTAAAGTTAGTACTTGATTTTCTAACTGATGTGCTCGAATAATATTGTGTTTACCAAACACAGATTCAATATTTTCCCAAGCTTCTTTGGGTTTATCAATTGATTGNGGATTTCCATTGGAAGTAGTTGGTGCTGGTAAGTAAGAGATTACTTGTAGAAGCCATATTAAAAATGCAAATAATACATATTTAAAAACTGAAACTAATGATCTGAATGGAAAAAGATCGAAAAGTTATGTAGTTTAAAAAAAAACGGCACTAAAAATAGACTTCGGATGTGAGAGTTATGTCCTTTTAAAAAAGGACATAAACGGTAACCAAATGACCACACGATAGTGTACGTTGATTTATGAAGTGCTTCACTTTTATAAAGAGAAATGGGGATCACTTTTACAATGAAGTTACTTTATAACAGAAAGGCTTCATGCAAAATTAATAACTCTGAAATAAAATATTAAAGCTACTTATAGTGATTCACTTTTATACTTGAAGTGAAATACACTTTACAATGTTAGCATGAACTTTTTTTTTTAAAAGTAACAAAAAAGAGACTTGGACTCAAGACCTCTTACTTAATAAGACAACTTTTAACCAAATGGTCTAGCAAAACATATCGTAATGTTCAAAAGGAGGGTTGCGGGTGTTTTTTTTGTTGTCTGAATGGAAAGAGATCGAAAAGTATGCAGTTTAAAATAAAACGACACTAAAAACGGACTTCGGATGGGAGAGTTATGTCCTTTTAAAAAAGGACATAAATGATAACCAAATGACCACATGATAGTGTAAGTTTCTTTATGAGGTGACCCACTTTTATAAAGAGAAGTGGGGATCACTTTTACAATGAAGTTACTTTATAACAGAAATGCTACATGCAAAATAAATAACTCTAAAATAAAATATTAAAGTTACTTATAGTGATTCACTTTTATACTTGAAGTGAAATTGTAATATACCAGATATAAAAAGTATGCAGAACAGAAATAAAATGCTAGAAATGGCAGAATAACAGTAATATACCCAGCATAATCTCCATAATAGCACATAAATGATATAAGAACAACAACATAAATAACACTTTGATTCATAAGGCATTGTTCACGGGCCTCTTCGAGGAGGCAACCTCCAGTCGAGTAGTGCTCTATTACAATAATATCCAAGATATGGTTTTCATACCCTTGACCCTTATTTATACTAAATATGTCTATCAAGAGAAGCATCCAGAGGAAGATCATTCTAGAAGCGGAAGCTTCTATTAGGTCTTCTTACATCCACCTTATTCTATTTTATTGAAAGGCCTTATTAATATTGACCTTTATTACATCTGAATATATTGNCTCTACCTATGTGCGATTTAGGACCCTGACATGTCCAACCCCCTTAAAAATAGCCTTGTCCTCAAGGATTGAGATGTGGAAACTGCTGCAGAATGATAGCTGGTTCCCAAGTGGCATCTGTTGGAGTTGTATCTTTCCACTGGACTAGCACTTCTTTGATGGTTCTCTGACACAGGCGAGGCTCACGCTAGTCCAAAACTGCTTCTAGTTGTATCCAAATGGATCCTTCTTCGGCTAACTTGGGAAGGTTGTTTTGAATTTTCCACCTAGTTCCAATCACCTTCTTTATGCATGAAACATGAAAAATAGGATGTAGCTTCGAATGACTGGGCAGCGCTAACTGATAGGTGACTTGTCCCACATGCTTGAGAACTGTATAAGGACCATAAAATTTGGGCACTAGCTTCTAACAATGCGTGGCCTTGAGGGAATTTTGCTTGTATGGCTGCAATAGCAGAAACACCTAATCCCCTTCTGCAAATTGACGTTCAGAGCGACCTTGATCTGCTTGTTGTTTCATGCGATTCTATACCATGACCAAGTTCTCTTTGAGGGTATGGATAATATCCTCTTGAACTGTAAGTGTTTGGTCAACCGCCTGGACCTTCAAGATACCTGGTAAGTATGAGAGAAATAAAGGTGGCTTCTGTCCATATACCGCTTCAAAAGGAGTCATGCGTGTAGCTGTATGGTAGGAAGTGTTGTACCACCATTCAACTAGGGGTAACAATTGAGCCCACTGATTTTTTTTTTCAGAGGAAAAACACCTCAGATATGTTTCCAAACACTTGTTGACAACTTTCGTTTGACCATCAATCTAGGGATGATAAGTTGTGCTAAGATGCAATTGGGTGCCCTGTAGCTTGAACAATTCTTGCCAAAATTTTCTTGTGAAAGTTGGATCACGATTAGAAACAATAGAGTGTGGCATGCCATGAAGCTTGAAGACTTGTTCCATGAAAATTTGAGCCACCGTGGATGCAGTAAATGGGTGTTGAAGAGCATAGAAATGAGCATACTTGGAAAGGTGATCCACAACCACCATTATAACTGATTTATTTCCCGATTTGGGTAAGCTGGTAATAAAGTCCATAGAGATATCCTTCCAAATAGCAGGTGGAATCGGAAGTGGTTGTAGTGTGCCTAGACATTTGATAGTTTCTCCCTTGTTGCGTTGACATACATCACATTCAGCAACAAAATTACGGATGTCCTATTTCATACCATCCTAGAAAAAAGAACGTTTGACCCTATCCTAGGTTTTGGTGAGTCTGGAGTGCCCCGCTGTGGGTGTATCATGAAGCTCAGAAAGTATTGTGGATTTAAGATTTGATTGTTCACTTAAATAAAAATGGCCTTTGTATCGAAGCTCATCCTGGAGCCAAGAGTACCCTGGGGAAGCTGGAGCATTGGTCTGCAATTGCTAGATCAGATGTGAACTTTTGGGATCTTGTAGCCATTCCTAGTGAACAACTTGGAGCAATAGGGTACAATGAAGGAAAGAGAAAAAAGGGATCCTTCTTCGTCATATTTTCAGGATAGTGCATCTGAAACCACATTATCTATGCCTTTCTTGTAAATGATCTCATAATCATATCCAAAGAGCTTAGTCACCCATTTTTGTTGCTCCGAGGAGGAAATGTGTTGTTCCATAAAGTACTTGAGGCTTTGATAATCTGTCTTAATTTGGAAACGTTGCCCCAAGATATAAGGGTGCCATAGATCAACGACATGCAAAATAGCCAACATTTCCTTTTCATAGATGGGTTTGCCCAGATTCCTTTCAGATAGTTTCTTGCTGGTGAAGGCCAAAGGTTGGCCCTCTTGCATAAGGATAACATTGATTCCTTTCCCTAAGGCATCACATTCCAACACAAAAGTCCTTGTGAAATCAGGAAGGGCCAAAACTAGAGGGGTGCACATGGCCATCTTCAAGGTTTGAAAAGCTTGAGCAGCGGCTAGAGCCCAAGTGAAAGAGTTCTTTTTAAGGAGAGCAGTGAGAGGTGCTGCAATCTTTCCATAATTCTTAACAAACTTGCGATAATACCCTGTTAATCCCAGAAATCCACGCAATATTTTCAGAGTCTTTGGGTGCGGCCAGTCTTGCATAGCTTCAATCTTTTTCGGATCCACCCTGACACTATCCTTTCCCACCAGATGACCCAAGTATTCTACTTCTGAGCCTCCAAAATCACCTTTAGACTGTTTTAGGAAAATTTGGTGCTAAGAGAGTAGATGGAGAACTCGATCCACATGAGTAAGATGGTTTGTCCAAGTTTTTCTATAGATGGGGATATCATCAAAGAAAACTAAGAAAAAATGATGGAGAAAGGGACATAAGACATTATTAATGAGGCTTTGGAAGGTGGAGGGGGAATTACACAAGCCAAGGGGCATGACCAAAAACTCATAGTGGCCCTCATGAGTTTGAAAGGCCATCTTGGGAATGTCTGCCACTTTCATACATATCTGGTGATAGACTAAGCAAAGATCAAGTTTAGTAAAGAATTGGGCGCTACTCAATTCATCCAGGAGGTCATCAATGACAGGAATGGGAAATTTCTCTTTAATGGTCAGTTTGTTGAGGGCACGAAAGTCAGGACACATTCTCCAAGAACCTTCTTTCTTCAGGACCATGACTATAGGAGAAGAGTAAGGACTCATGCTAGGGTGGATAACGCCTTCATTAAGGAGTTCCTAGACCATTTTCTCAATTTGATTTTTTTTTGAAAAGGGGTGGCGATACAGACGAATATTGGGAGGAAGGCTTCCGAGTACAAGGGGAATGGAATGATCATGAACACCGCAGGAAGGAAGGAGTCCTTGGGGAGTGGAAAATACCATTTTATGTTTAAAAAGGAGGGCTTGGAGGTCTTGCAGCATCGAGGGTGTCTCTGTTGCTTGTATGGCATGGAGTTGGGCAATGACACCAGAATGACCTTTTTTGAGTATCTTTTCCATGCGATGGGAACTAATGACCTCAGGTTAACCAACAGTGATGCCTTGGAATTGATATTGGTGGCCTTCCTGGTCGAATTGCATGGTTAAGTCCTTAAAATCCATGAGAATGGGACCCAAAGTCCTTAGCCAGTCTGCACCCAACACAATTTCACAATTACTCATGCCGATAGAAAACATATGGGATTTTAGGTGGTAGTCACCGATTTAAAGACGAACATTTTCACAGCGCCCTCCACATTTCATGGAACCACCATTGGCAATCATGATTTGGAAATTTTTTACGGCATGGATGTAGCAATGAGTTTCTTGGGCAATGCGGCGATGAATAAAATTATGGGTGCTTCCACTATCAACCAGAATGATGACCTTTCAATGCTTGATGTAACCGATTAACTTGAGGGTTTGGGGAGCAGAGAAGCCAGTGAGAGCATTGAGGAAAATGACCGGTTCCACTTCAGGAGGATCTAAGGGAGGGGTTATGTCAGTGATTTCAGGTGACTTAGGCACAAGGGGAGTTTCAACATCCTCTTCCGAAATATCCTCAGAGATGGCCATAAAAATCTTTTGTTCCTTACACTTTTGGCCCGGGAAATATTTTTCATCACAATTATAACAAAGGCCTTTGAGTTGGCGTTCATCCATTTCAGCCCTGGTCAATTTTTGGATCTTTAATGGGGTGGAGGGAGTAGTGGGATTTACAGGTTTAGAGCGAGGGATAAAGGAGGTTTTTTGGTTTTGAGAGGATACAACCTGTTGTGCTTCTTTAGCTCTTTTAGTAGCCTCCACCCAACTCGAAGGTCGAGCCATGAGGACATGGGCCCGAATCTCATCCTTGAGTCCACTGATAAAATACTCTCGAAAGAAAGCATCAGTCATGCCCTCTATTCGAAAAGTCGGGTGCTCAAAGGCAACTATGAAGTCTTCTATTGTTCCTGATTGTTTCAACTTTGTCAAATGGCCCAAATGGTTGGTGTCAGTGTCAAAGTGTTCATAAAGCTCAGTCACAAATTGGGTCCAAGCAATATACCCTTGACAAGAAGTTTTTCTCCATTGCCACCATTGCCAACGTTCTTGATCTAGATGGAGAACACCATACTGGAGTTTGTCCAAGTCATCTGTAATGTAGTATAAAGAGAAATAATGTTCCATTTGGGTTACCCAACTAGTGGGGTCCGAGCCATCAAATTTGGTCACATCCACCCACGGAAAGCATAGGTCACGTTGAAAGTGATGGTGTCGAAAGGTATGGGAATGGGAGGAATGTTCAGCTTCAGTGTTTAGAGGTGCATCAGAGAAAGGGTCATCTATAGGGATCTTCAGTTTGGTGCAGAGTGATGCAAAGACAGATTCAAGCTGGGTGGTCAGTTCGTGTTTGACTTCCTCCATTGAGGACTGCATGGTTGTATTTATGGTTGTATTGATGGTTGTATCGATGGAGGCAACATTGGCACTGAGTTGTTTCACTTCTTTTTGGGTCTCAAGGAGACCATATTGCAAGGTGTTGAAGCAAGCTTCCAGGTCTTGGCTACGGGTATGGTCCATGAGGATGGTTGAACTGAAAAGGGGTGGGTGGGGTCAAAAAATTTGCCAAAAAATGATATGGATGAATGTGATAAGGGCGAAGAGATGAATCCAATGGAATAGGTCTCAAATAATGGTGAAAATATTTCCAGACTTTTTTTTTCACCTGCGAAGTTATACTCCGGTCTGAAGAATACTGCAGTGATGAAATCCCCAAATGCTTAACCAGTAAGAAAAGTGTAGTGATTTGGCAACCCGAATACAGTTACACGACAACATATCTTGTCTATTTTAATTTGTTTATGTTTTTATCCCCCAAGGGTTAGGTATTCAAGGGTTCTATAGACAAGGGTTTGCCCTGTGCTATAGCTCTATGATATACGTGTGGGGTCCAACAATAGTACTCAGCCCAATATCTCAGGGCACTAACTAAGGAGGATAGACTGTACCCTTATACATACTACCCGATTACCCAAGTACTAGAGAGTATCTTCTCGAGTGTTGTTCTTGGTGGCACTGTAGCAGTCAGGCAGCCTATCAGTTTATCTAAAGAGGGCTTCAGAAAATATAGGCTGATCCGTACACAAGTGTTCTCTGATGCGCTACCACTCGAAGGGGTACCAACAGGGGTTAAAAGGGTGGCCAACAGATGTGTGCTTAAGAACCACTTGTATTTCCTGCGTGTATGAATCCCTCAACAGTGGGTTTATGAGTGTAGCGACATATCTCTGTGGCTTAAAGACGTCAGAATACGTCTCTACCCTGGAAAAAAAATCCCACAATTTCTTCCAAGGAAAGTGCTCTGATACCACTGGTAATATACCAAATATAAAAAGTATGCAAAACAGAAATAAAATGCTAGAAATGGCAGAATAACAATAATATAACCAACATAATCTCCACAATAACACAGAAATGATATAAGAACAACAACATAAATAACACTTTGATTCAGAAAGCAATGTTCATGGGCCTCTTCGAGGGGGAAACCTCCAGTCGAGCAGTGCTCTGTTACAATAATCTCCAAGATAGGGTTTTCATACCCTCGACCCTTATTTATACTAAGTATGTCTATCAAGAGAAGCATATAGAGGAAGATCCTTCTAGAAGCGTAAGCTTCTATTAGGTCTTCTTACATCTACCTTATTCTATTTTATTGAAAGGCCTTATTAATATTGACCTTTATTACATCCAAATATATTTCTCTACCTATGTGGGGGTTAGGACCCTAATAGAAATACACTTTACATTGTTAGCATGAACTTTCTTTTTTAAAAAGTAACAAAAGAGAGACTTGAACTCAAGACCTTTTACTTAATAAGGAAACTTTTAACCAAATGGTCTAGCAAAACATATTGTAATGTTCAGAAGGAGGATTGTGGGCGTTGTTGTTTTTATTGTTGTTGTTGTTGTTGTTGAAGATGGGCTTGGAGAGCGTGCTAAAAAAAAATTCTTTTCACACAAGAAAAAAATTTCGCTTCTCGATGACAATAAGGGTTAGATATCGGTTAGCTTACCTGGAAGATGCACCTTTTCCTATATGTTTCTGATTTGCAGAAATCGCACAGGGTGCGGGGAAAAGAGCATATGCAGATCTAAAAGAGTAGCAACCCAGAAATAAATAATACAAAACCGAAATAAAACCAAAACACTACTGTGCAAAAAGTTTAAAATGTGTATTCAAACTTTATACCTACGGATCTGACTGTAATGGCCGTATCTTGGGCAAACGGAAACCTTTTCGAGTGAAAAAAAAAGTGTTCCTAAATGAAATGAGTGCTCTGGATGCAATGAAACAGTCATCTCAACCCATAAATGCACGAAAATGACAGAAAAAGGAGATGAGACAACTCGGCTTCACGATCTCGATCTACAATAGTAGCAGATCTTCAAACAAGCTCTAATACCATGTTCGACAACACAGGTATTCCAACAGAGGATGAACACCTTCAATAACCACTCACATAACCAGATCAAATATCAACACACTCATGTTTTCACATGGTAAAACCCCTGCGAGGAAACATCCATGGCCCCAGCCAACACAACTACTTGGAGCAGTTTATTAATGTAAAAGAAAAAGATTAAAGAGAGATTTTCTCAAAATCGATCATCGAAAAATGACCCTCCATGCTCTTTAAATAGATATCATGGACCAATCGGGTGCTAAGCCACATATCAATGGTCGTTAAGATCAAGGAGAGTATGAACTGTCGGATCACTCTATGTCGGGAACATATCGTGACCGTCGGATTTCCTAACTACAAATGCATACTAAAGAAACAAAGTAAGAAACACACTTATACCTAACAACACATTGACCAAGTAGATATTAACCAACTCTTAAGTGTCTAAATATCCTAACAAAATTGAACCACCTTAGAGATTGATTAATACCCACTTGTGCATTAAGGAAAGGATTCATGAAAATTTGGGGACAAATCCATTCAAAGATAAGTTCCATGTGAATTTGAAGATTTCAAAGTTTCAAAGTTTCAATAAGTTTGAAACTACAATAACAGAGGATTATCTGTTGGAAAAAAACCACAGAAGTAGAGCACAAATTACTACCAATCTTTCAAAGGAAATTTTAGAAGTGAAAAGATCTACCTAATAAACTAGGAGTTCACAATATGACAACTTGGTTTATATTTGGATTTAAAATTATTATTGTTTAATCCTCTTATTTCTAGTATCATTATTGGGTCAAAGATGTGAGTTCTTGTTGTTATAAGAAATTATTTTTTGGATGGTTGGTTGGTCAAATAATATCGTTCTCATTACCACAAGTTGAGTGCCAAGTTTTTATTGTCGAACTAGTTTGTGAGGTCAATACTACACTAATTTCCTCTCTAGATTTCAGTGGAAAATAACATTGGAAGAAATTATGTGAGCAAAAGGTTAGGTATGCTATTGTATTATACACAATCTAGGTTTGAATATCTAGAAAATTATCCCATAGTCAAATTCACTAGAAGTGTAGCTACACTAATTTCCTCTCTAGATTTCAGTGGAAAATAACATTGGAAGAAATTATGTGGGCAAAAGTTTAGGTATGCTATTGTATTATACACAATCTAGGTTTGAATATCTAGAAAATTATCCCATAGTCAAATTCACTAGAAATGTAGCTTTCTCATTAGAGTAGTAGATTTATTATCTATTGTGTGTTTTGAATTGTCATACATCTTGGCTAGCATTCATGAGTTATTTTCCCTTGTTGATCTTACTTCATCCTTGGAAATCAAGATTCAAGGCATAATCACAAGACCATTTATAATCATTATTCTATTTTATAGATTGTGTTCAACATCAACATGCCTAGATTTTGGGTTTCTTTGTAACACTATCTTGAGTGGTGATTCTGTCTATTTATTTATGCATATTCACAAGCATGTTATGGTATCTATGAATCTAGGAGTTTATATGCCTTGTTTTGGTATTTTCTCGATGACTCAATGTCCCCGAGATAGGTTTTTGATAGAGTATATTTTGAAAACTAAAAATCACTCTATACTACTTCAATAAATTCTCCATTTGGATCAAACCACTTTGTATAGTGTTATATCCTTTTAGAAGCTTGTTTGATGGGAGAATTTCAACTAGAGTTAAGCATTCTTCGGATCCTATTTGGATTTCGGTTCAATCTTGTTGATCCATGTCACTGGGGAAAAGTTTCTTCTTTTTGGAATTCCTTTTGTAGGTATTTGTCTCATTTGGTTCTTGTGGGATAGAGTTTGGTTATTGCAATTTCAATTGCAAGTGTTTGTCTTGCTATATTTATCAAGGATTCATTCCTTTCTACTTGTCCAATAAGCAAGGTAATCAATATGCATCATGCTCATTCAAAATTAACTACACCAATGTTTTCCCTCTCTCCTAAAACAATTGAAGGAAAATTCTTCTATTGTTGGGAGAATGATAGGGATTTCATTATGTACTTAGCATATTTCCTTATTATTTGTATTGCAAGAGATCATTATTGTGGTTTGGTGTGATGAAGCCTTTTGGTTCCCTACTCTCATGTTTTTGTTGAGATCATATATCTAACTATCTGATCAAGGGATTTTTCTCCTGTGACTTTGGGTCAACTCATAACAGAGCAAGACCGAATTGAAAAGATTGAAATCTACCCTCATAAGAAAGTGTGAAAACAAGAAATAACTAATTTTTCTAGGAGAGAGAGAAGGGAAGGAGAAAGGAGAATATTTTCACCTTAAACCCTGCGTTTGATGTTGATCCTCACTCATGCTTCTTGAAGTGCTCTTAGTCTTTGCTATAACTGACCTACAATAAGAAACCAAGATGATGTTGCAACAAGGTATTTATAGATTCAAGTAGCATATATCATGTGTATTAATTAAATCATACATGAACAAATAACAACATATAACATTTCAAGGAACACGAGATAGGAGGGAAAGAGAACTCTTATATTGACAAAAATATGTGAAAGTTAGTCACAATGTGATATAACTTCTGGCATTTCTTCAGAGCCAATTGCATGAGTTCCTCCCCAAGCCCTTCAAGCATCTACTCAGCGGTGAGGCTCTTCCTCACATAACCCAATAAGAATAGGAACACACCTTATGGCTATATAGAAGAGGAAGGAACACTAGAAAAGGAGTTTCCAGGTCAGGGGATGATACTCAGATGAAGGAGGGGATAAGGAAGCTTTCCAAATATCAACAACATAACATTGCACCATTAGACTTCCCCTCATATTTTCCCTCAAGGGTGCTTTTATACCATCATAAATTCATTTAGTACGGGCTCAAGGATGTTGGGAAAAGAGCCCAACCAAAAAACCCACCCAAAATTGTGGAAATGTTTTATTTTTCATAATATTTTAGGGCATCTGTGGGTCGTAAGCTTGAAAGGAACAAATTTCGCGTGTTTCATAAAGGAAACCCATAGATATATGCAAATTCCAATTTTTTTAAGTAACTTTGATGAAGAAAGTTGATATTTTGATTTGCAAACCAGGGAAAAGGTTAGGCCATGTCACAAATGCATAGGTGTGGCAATTTGTGCTATAACAGATGCCCCCTAATGTGTGAGGTCAGAAGGTAAAGTGATGGATGAAATATATTATAACTATGATATACAAGGATGCAATGAAGTATACTCATGAAGGTTCCTGAACAACTGATCCAAAAATAGAAACCGTCAGTGAAAAGCAAGTAGGAATATTATCTTCCCAAGTCGGGCATACCCATGCTCAAGAGTAATGTAAGCATGGTTGCCAAAGAAAATTCACTGTGAATCCATGGCATATATGAAATTATGACTAAGACCATGGCCATGAACAATATATTATGAATCTATGTCGCAAAATTAAGAACAGAGGATATATGGGTCCAATGAAGTGAACAAGTTGATCTGCTACAAGTACTGATGTTTGTCGAGTGGTAGAATATGTCGGGTAGGAGTAAAAAAGATGTTATGCTTGTACTTCACCCGAAGTATTCAAAACGATCCATCATGGTACGAGTCTACACTATGTGAATATATGTGTTGGTTTCGAACACATTGAGACACTGTTTGATTATCAGTCATTGTTGTATATCGTTAAGAAATGCAAGAAAAAACACCGATGATGATAATGGGTGTTAAGGTACCATGGTACAATCTAACAAGTGTTAATGAATGAGTTGATGTCGAACACTTGGTATAATATATCGATCATGGGATATTGATGTATTCCCACTATAAATAGTGAGGGAACCTACCACTAATGATTGCAAGCCCCAAGGTCCAAAATATGACTCTAGATCCCTATCCTAGAGTAATATGTGTCAAATTCGATAGGAAGAGATCCACTGGAAGGGAGGCATTAGGGAATATTCCATCATCCAGCACAAGGGGGAGAAGAAGGCCAAATATTTGGAAAGACTCAGATGGAAATAATGTAAGGACCACATTGAGGTACGACTCTAGCATGCACCATATGGAATAGTGAATGACAGAGACTCTTCGAATAATAGCCAATAATGGAGACTATTGACAAAGACAAGGAATCCACCAATAGGGTCAAATGGAAACCAAGGTACCACATGAATCCATATGTGTTATGATTGTTGTTGACATCAAACACAAGAGAAAATAATTATTCAATTACCAATCATGGTTTGTCATGTTTTGAGTGCAAGGTCACCTATGAATGATGAAAATAGGCCTAGGGTGCAACTCTAGGTCATACTATTAGAGAAATGTGTCGGAGTCAATAAGAGAAGACCTACCAGTAAGAAGTCAATGGGGACCTTCTATACTAGCATGTGTAAAGGAAAAAGATACTTGTGATGATGAGACATACTTAACTGACTCGAGAAGGCCAACATGCAAAGTTAGAGAGTAACTGTAGAATGGTTGACTTAGGTTGAAAACTTCCCTTGAACAAAAACATGGCACATTATGTGACTTAGGCAGCATTGATTATAAACTAGGATACATTTGTGACACATGAGGTATCAACAAATGCTCCATATGGTTGGAAGAATAACCAACCGGGGGAAATTATACTCAAAATCAGAAAAGTCTCCTAAAGTCATACTAGACCCAAAATGATGATATACTGACTCAATATTATGATTTTTTCAATGGAGACAAGACTACTTCCAATAAAAGAGGTGGACCCATTCCCCCCCCCCCTCCTTTTTGTTTTTATTTTTTATTTTTTTGTCTTTTTCACATTATTAAAGCCTGAAAAAAGAATAAATGAATGTTATAGTATAGTGGAGGAAATGAGTGTTGCGAACAAGAAAACTAGTTCCAAATAACAAGGAACATACCTATGCTCAATTCAAGGAAAGCAAGTGCATGATAAGGACACTCAGGGGATGTTTCCTCCAAGGTTAAGGTATTGAGTTGCAAAGGCATAAATTTCAAGACTAGGAACTGATGGGAATGCATAAGCAATTGGTTCAACAACAACATGATGAAGCCAACATTAGGCCTAAAAGTGTGAGCAGTCAATATGCAATGCAGTTAAAACTTAACTTCATTTTTCAAAACCCCATAACTAAGTTTTCAATAGTGTTCTTTTTTGTAAATTTAGTCTCCCAAGCCCGAAAAAGTGTAAAACCATACTAAGGAGAACTCTTCTAGCCAAAATTGAATAGAGTATACATTTTTTATAATTAGTCCATTTGGTCTAAAAAAGGGGTAAACTTTCACCAAATAGACATCCTTTCAAACATGTTTAACGAGTGTGAAAGAAAACAAGTTCACTCAAAAATATTTTCAATTTAAGGGAGTCTAAAAAGAGATTAACTAAGACTCCTGGATGTTGTTGTGAGCAACATATAATGGGGGAGTCACGTAGGTAATGTTCAGAACATATATTGAGTAAGACGAATGAAGTTCAAATGAAATCCCATGGTGGGTCTAAATAAGACTCTCGGTCTTAAAGGAACACTTGTAGCATGAGCACCAGAATACAGGAGGATTCTAGAATAGAGCACCAATAGAAGGTAGGCTCTACCATAAACAAAAAGACGCTCTTAAGCACATGATAAGGTTCCATTGCTTGTTAATGGGGTCGATCCTAGGGTAATAAAACAATGGTGACTGATAATTCCAAAAATTCGGGTGAATGTAACCTATACTAAATTTCAGTTACTAAAACATTACCTACCTAGAGTATTGAGAAAGACTAGGTCATTCATAGAAAAGGGTAAAAATATCCAAAGTATAGATTTGAAACCTGCAAAGGTAACCACACAAATACAAGGGAATTTTCATTAGTTGGGTGTTTTTGAAAAAATAGAAAAATATAGAAAGTGGGTTTCAAAAAATTATATAAAATAGAGCTATTTTACCAATTTAGTAAATTTTTTTTACCATTTCACCTAAAAATTATCCAAAGTGGACAAAACCCTTAAAACTTCCTTTGAATATTCCTGGAGCTTGGAACAACTGATTCACCGACCGCTTGGACCAAGTAAGTATCATATCCATATATTTCCATTCCATTCTGTCATTTATTAATTTTTATGATAAATTAGGGGTTAATCCTCCCTTTTTCTTCACGTACCTGTGCATCCACGTGTTTCCTTAAGGAGACCCGTGGATGTTTGCTCTTGGTAGAAATAATAGGCATGGATATCTGCCACTATTCTCAAAGGAAGTCGTGGATGCCCAGGAATAATTTAGAAAATTAATGATTAACTCACTTTCCTTTTAATTTTGACCAGGATGTTTTTCCATTAGAGAGAACGTGAGCACGAGGAAGTTGATCGGGTGGTATTCGATGATGATGATTCCAAACAAGCACTCCGAGGATCTGGAATGTACTTTTTTTTTTAAATTGGTGGTATGAGAGCCCAAAAGAGATTATCGAACCTCCTTATTGACTATTGCCATCCTGATGCCTAGGCATTCATGCTTGGGGGGTAATCACTGACGATCATTTTTTAAGACATATAATTCATCATAGGTTTTTCCTGTTGAAGGGAAGTTCCCAACTTCCAAAAATATTGGGGCGATGGTCGGAACGTCAATGATTATATCAATTAATATTGCAACAATGGCACAGAGAAAAGTGGTTCCCAGGTGCTAATCAAACATATCACCAATTTGAGTCTCTGAGTCATATTATACATGATGGTTTGCATTGTGGGATCCAACTCCTTGCACTTGGATTCTCATTCCCAAATGCAGCATGGGGTGGAGTGCTTAAGACTGACCATGTTTGACTAGAGTAAAACCATGTTGACTTTCCTGAAATCTCAACTTATAGACTACAAGTTAAGAAAGAACAAGAAATTTGGATTTGGTAGCGTCCTTTGCACATTTTTATTTGATAGGGTGCCCATGATGAGCTCGAGGACTCATATCCAAGGACACTTATGACCATGGCCTTCTATGGTACAATGGACCGAGTTATTGCCTCACCTCGGAGGAGGGAAAATGTCCAACCCATTAGATGATGAATTCTTTGCTTGGTGGGAGCGTCAGGTCTCGTTTATCGAGGATTATCCATATGATGGGATTTACTACACCAAAAATATGGATTTCATCATTCCTCCTAGTGACGAGCTTGAGAACATAGGTAACTTTTTTTTATGTTATTTAATTTTTATTTTTTGTTATGTGTTTATGTACATATAAGGAAAAAGATTCTATATTTTTGGTGAGATCCATATTATTAACAAGTTGTCTTATCATGTGCAGATAGAGAATCAATGAGACCAGCAAGGGTCCCACAACACATTCATCAAGGCAGATAGGAGGTCAGGCCCAGCGAGGATGTGTCTAGGACATTATGGAGCGTTGGAAGGAACCTAGAGGCCCTGATCCACACTATTCCTATGGCTATTGTAGTTGACCTACTAGTAGGGATGCAATGTCATGTAGTAGGGGTACCTCAGACATGGGTCCTTTTGTTCCAACATTTTTCTAAAGTCATACTTTT
>JASDQU011100340.1:0-11761 GCA_032191745.1 Picea mariana | reverse complement strand
AGATTAGAACACCTATGAACATGATCATAAATAATGAATTCAAATTATCATTCCAAAAGATGTACCCTAAGGAAACAACGTAAAAAAATTGAATCACGGACCCGGTATAAACCATTCAACTATGAAACCACCAACTGAGAATCTAAAAACACCTGAAGGCGTCGAATACCATGTGACAAAAAATATCTTAAAAGCTATATAATGGCACTATATTTGGTAACATCATTGATAGTTTCTCTGAGACACACGCCTCCGGAAGACACTAGTTGGTTAGCGAGCGAATAAGTCACCCAAACCACAGAAGCCAAGATTCGAGTATGGAAACTGGAACCATCTATGAATCCAAAGCAAATCGACTACTCCTCGAGAATATGCCACAAAACATAAGCACATCAATCACTAATGAAAAAAGGGAAGTGAAACTACTAAGTAAATCTATGTATAAAAAATAAAAACTATTTACAAAAGAACCAACACTCGAGATGTGAGGCTCAAGCAAATTAACTTTTTAAGGTAGATCCCATTTTTGGGCTCTAACAACACATTCCCCTCATAATCCGCAAGCTCATAAGACCCATTTTCCAACACTCGTCGCACGATATATGGACCATAGGGTTTAACTTGCCTACCCCAGGGCATCCTTATCCTAGTCATAAACTAAGACAAGGTATCCTTCAAATAACACCCTAGGATGAACAGAGTTGTCATACTAAGACTTGACTCTTTTTGTATGTCCTTCATTTTCCATTGTCGCATCTCGAAGCTGCTCATCAAGTTTTTAAAGGTAAACGAGATGTTCTTCGAGCTGAGTCATATCTGGGAGGAGCTCGAAAACAATATTGAGCGAAGGGATTTCACACTCAATTGGAAAGACTACCTTAACTCCATGGATGAGTTGAAAAGGAGAGAAGCTCATTGTAGTCTCAACTAAGGTTCGGTAAGCCCATAATTCCTGATATAGAATCAAGTGCCAATTTGTTCTGATTGAGTTAACCATCCTTCTCAATATCGTTTTTAAATATTTTTTAATGGCTTCAACCTAACCGTTATCTCAAATATAGTAGGGAGATGAGTGCTCCTGCTTAAAACCTAGTTTTGATGCTAACTCTAACATCATGCAGTTTTGAAAGTGAATTCCATGATTAGTGATAATCTCTCTCAGAACCCCGAACCTAGTGATAACCTTATTAAAAACTTAAAGCATTGCAATTTCACCATCATTTGAAAATGTCAGAATAGCTTCAACTCACTTAGTGAAGTAGTCCATGGCTACTATGATATAACGATTCCCTCTAGATTATTCTGGGTGGCATGTCATAAAATCTACCCCCCACTTGGTGAAGGGGCCAAAAGTAATGACGGGAAACATAGGAGTAGGGTGCATGCAGACATATTCTTTGTAAAAACTTGACAAGGATGGAATTTCTTGACCATCTCAATACAATCCTTGAAGATCGTGGTCCATAAATAACTAGCGCGCAATATATTTCGGGTTATCACCAACCCCAATAGGTGATCGCCACATGCTCCACCATGACATTCATTTAAAATTAATTTCTCTTTTTCATGAGTGATACAATGATGGAGAATAGAGTGTACCCCTCGTCGATACAAAGTGTCATCGATAATGAGATAGTTCTTATCCATGTCATGAATATATCGTCACTCATCTTGTGAATAGTGTGGGGGAAACTTCAAAGTCTGGATATATTTGAGGATCTCCCTATACCAAGAATCGAACGAAGAAATGAGAAAGATATTCTCATTAGGGAACAAGTTGATTGCTTCACCCTCCTCATTCTCAACTAGAAACTATGACATCAATTCAACGAAGACCAAATATTTCTTAGATTTTGCTGAAGAAAAATCTAAGTCAAATTCTTAGAGCACAACAATCCATTTGGTGTACTTCCCATCAAAAATTTGTCAAGCCAATACATATTGAAATGGATTAATAATGACGATGAAAGTTGTCTTGCATAACAGAATGTAACGACGAAAATGTTGGACAACATGAAATGCTTTGGCCAATTTCTTGACATGAGAGTACTTAATCTGGGGACCCATCAAAGAACGACTCAAGTGGTAGATGACGTGTTGTTGGAGCTCATAATCTTCCTGAACCAGTACCATGCCAATTGAGGATTTTGCTACTGCCAAATATAAAAAAAAAATCTTGATTATAATCAGGGGGACTCAACAAAGAAGTTGAAACCAAGGCCTTATTTAATGCGTCAAAAGAGATTTGTTCCACTTCATCCCAACAAAATGGGACCCCCTTCTTCAAAAGTCGCATAAATCCTTTCGTTATATTAGCATAGTTAGGAACAAAATGTCGAAGGAAGTTCTCCTTTCCTTGTAGGCTTTGAACTTGTCAAATTGTACATGAGGGAGGCTACTGAGTGATTGCCTCAACCTTTAAGGGGTCTACCATGATCCATTTCGTATAAATTATGAATCCTAAAAGACATATAGAAGTCACACAAAATATGCACTTATGTGGATTTAATCAGATTCGATAGTAACAGTACCTTTCCAAAACAAGGCAGAGGTGCAACAGATGTTGAGCTATTTTTTGCAAATGAGTTTTAAGATCATCCAAATAGGCCTCCATTTTGTGTTTCAAATCATGGAAGGAAAAAATCATGGCCCACTGAAATGTTGTGTCAATGTTCTTAAGGCCAAAAGGAGTCTTCTTATAAGAGAAATTTCCCCAAGGATAGATAAAATTTGTTTTGTGTTGGTCTTCTGGTTAGATCTCAATCTAGTTGTAACCCAAAAAACCATCCATAAATGAAAATAGTTCGCTTCCCGTGCACTTGTAAAAAATATTATCAATAAATGGCATTGGAAAGTTGTATTTTGGACAGGCTTTATTCAAGTCCTAAAAATGCATACATACATGAATTGTGCCTTGTTTTTTATCAACTAGAACTGGGTTGGAAAACCATTCCATCAAAGGAACTGGATCAATGAAGTTGGATTTGAGAAACTTCTCTACCTCGACTTTGATTACTCCATCTTCCAAGGATTTACTAGTTGCAACCTTTGTTGAACTAATTTGACATTCTCGTAGGTATGAATATCGTGTTTACCTATACAAGGATCAATTCCAGGAATTTCCTTGTACGACCATGAAAACACATATAGAAACTCTTTAAAGAGCATTATATACTAACAAATATCTTCTTGAGAGGACTGTTCTCGAATGAATACAGTTTTGACAATATTTGGGTTCTTTGAAATGTTAATCGGGACAATTTCTGATATATTCTCCATGTCCCCCTCAACGTAGACACCATGCTCGACCAAGGTGTTCATCATCCAATCGAAAATCCTACTCACAACTGACCTAAATTCCCCATTCTCCACATGACTAATCTCGAGGAGGAAATATTATGTGTGATGCAAATCCTCCCATGGACTTTTAGTGCTGGTCATTGCCTCGATAATCACTTCGTCAGAGGGAAAGACAGTTTTCAAACAGTCCTGGGAATTTGAAGAATTTTGAGCCCAAATAGGCTTCGGATAAGATCATCCTCCTTTGTCAAAGAAAGAGTTTGATCTGGGTCTGTAGTGTCCTGATGAATGGCTCAATATGTGATCTCAGCTGTAGATAAAGGTTCATCCATATCGGTGTAAACGCAGTCTTTACTCGCATCACACGATGAGGGTAGCTTCCACACATCATATAGATATGATGTTCTAAACGAAGTGACTCTCAAAACAAAATCCGGTGGAATAGTGTTGGCCCTCGACCAATTTTTGAGGAAACCTTGGCCAGAGTTGACCCACTTTTGGACTTCGACAGGCTGGTCGAAGAAGGAGCACCCAAGCGGAGCTGAGATCGTGGATCTCACTTGTTTTGCGAGCTATGTGGACCCAGTAAGGGGTTCTTCAGTTAATGGGTTATGGTATGTCGACCCATGGGGTTTACCCAGAATTAGGCCTTATTGTAAGGGACTATAAAGTATAAATAAGTAAGAATGTATTATAGAAGAGTAGTGGAAAGTGGCTAGGTGCAAGTAGTTAGATTGGCTTTGTGCAAGGGAATGCCTATGTGTAAGGATTTGTGCTTGATAGAAAGTGGATCTGTGCCTTGACCTAGTTTTGGAAGGAGGATCTGGCGCTCAGTGCTCAAATCTCCTATTTGGTTTGAAGCTTGACTCTGTGTCTTAGTGCAAAGGAGTAAATGAATGTAAGATATTGACAAATAATAAAGAAGGCGAAGCAGTTGGTGGACGTAGCCCCACACTAGGGTGGACCACATATATCTTGTGTCTTTTATGTGCTTTGTGATTGTTATTTATCTTCTTAGTGCCTTGGTTATTATGTATGATAATTAGATTTGTTGTTGCTTAGTACTTTACTTGTTTTAAGGATGACTGGATATTAGATCTAACTTATAATGCTAAGTGCTATGGGTATATTTTCATTTGTTACTGCGTTGATCTATCCTTGGGTATGTTCTGCGATGTTAATAAGATTAATGAACTAATGCATGTTGTTCCTAAGTGTTAATAGCGTACTCTACGAAGTGTTATTATCACATATATGTGTCCCATATCGGTTATAGACACCTGCGTCCTGTAACCCCACCTGTTTCTACCTCGGGTGAGACCTTGCCTGCTTCGCAGGTGTTGCCAAAAGGGTTCGTAGTCGGGTTTTTTTTGGTCCATTGTTAAGCGTTGAACCCTGGGTCTACCCCTGTGCCAACAAATGGTTCTGTTTTCAGGACCTGAAACTATGATTGTTGGGAACTGAAGTAAAGAAAAGAGAAGCTATGTGCGTAGATCTGCTGCTGAAGTGCACAATACTCTACTTGAATTGTGAAGCTCTATGCTAAGAGAGAAATATGATCTAAAGGAAAGAGGTAATATCTTAAAAGAGGTAAGGCTTTGTGCTTTGATAAGAGAAATATAAGTGAAAATTTTTGTTTCGGAAGCATGAACTTAAGTATGTTTAACTTAAGTATGTTTAATAGGTTTTGTCCTATTCTGAAGGCTAGGGCGCAGTTGAAAGAAATAGTTGATCTGAGTAAATTTAATGAAAATGAAGAAATATATGCCATTCCTATGCATAGAAAGAGTTTTTGGACTAATAAGTGGATGCATGAAACTAGAAATATTTTTAGCATATTGCAGGTCCAACACTGTGATCCTAGTGCATAGTACAAAAGAGGTTAGGGAACATATAAGAGAAAAAGAGGATTGACTTTGTGTTATAACTACAGAAGACCAGGACATCTTGCTAAGGAATTCCCTGGCGTAGGTCCTATTTGTCTTTGTTGTAAGATTATTTGTCACGAGATTGAGGATTGTCCAAGGATGATTGATAAAGTTGAAAAGATGAACATCATACAAGAAATCTATGAAGAAAGTCAAGAGACTAAGGGCATGTTAGAAAGTCATAAAGAAAAATAATCATAGAAAGTTCAGGCTACAATAGTACAGTTGAAAGAAATGATGGATTTTCATAAAGATGTCAGTTTACCAGAGATCCTGAAAGTAAAATAGCGCATAAGTGCAAGAATAAAAGACTTCGACATAAATTGTGTCTTGGATGAGGAAACAAAAGTGAATATTATGACAAAAGAAACTTGGAAAATTTTAGGAAAGCCTATTGTGGTACCTTCATTGGGAAGGATAGGCTTGTTCAAGGGTAAGATGATAAATTTATGTGGAAGAGTTACTAATGTACCTATTATTGTTCATGAAACATCGACTGGAGAAGAATTTGAAGTCATTAAGTTTGTTGGGGACATCGCCCCCTTCCCACTTTTGTTAGGTAATACTTGTATTGATAAAGATAAGATCAGAAGCAAAGAAGAGGAAGACACTACATAAAATAAAAATCAAGAACTAAGGGATTTCATAAATAGAAAAATAGCTCAACTAATAGAAGAATGAGAGAATACGTCGAAGCAACAGAACAAAGTACCAATGTGGGAGGGACAAAAAGAAAGAGAATTAGCTATCAAGTTTTAAAGAATGCAAGAAGGATTGAAGAACCTATCTATGCAAGAAAGAAGTATACCCACCCAGGAAGTATTAAGAGAATGGATATTAACTTCAAACCTTTTGAGGGCACATCAACAGTGAAAAGCCACTGCGCTAAAGGAATATAAGAATAAGAATGGAAAGAGGATTCCAGAAACAGTTAGAAAAACTCATATCACAGGAAACAAGGCAAGGAATCTCAATAAAAAGAAAGCTAAGTTGGAAAATCTACAAGAAGCTACAGAAAACAGATGGAAGAATTCACAGACTGGAACCTCGCAGGAGGCAGGTTCGTAGGATTTTAACCTCGTTGGAATAGCAGGACCGCGCAAAATGGGACTTCACCCTGGAAAAGCTATATGACCATTGGAGGTGCCCCGACCGTTAGAACGATGCTCCAAAAAAGATAGAAAACACATTTATGGGATGATGGACCGCTTTTTGGATGTTGAGACCATGCCATAACAGATAGATTCACATTGATGGAAGCATTCCTATTAGTTTGAAGAATCTGTTATGATACCCCTCTTATTTAACTCATTGGTCGTTGTGTCGAGACCACTTTTTGCTACCCGTGATTAACTGAGCTAACAGAGAATTTTCTAAGTGTCGAGCTGTGTTATCTAAAGCTAGACCTCATCGTTCGTTTTTCTACCCTGCCTGTCCATTCATCTACCCCAACCCGTCTGTTTAAGAGTTTGAATGTTAGGCGAACCTAGTGAGTTACAGAAGTTTGTTGAGGAAGTCCTCAGAAATTTAATGCCTGACAGAACGATATCTGAAGGTGTCCAAGCATCGTCGACTAGGGGACTGCAGGGTTCCCCTTCGACCAAACATCGTTCTAGCCCTATTAACCCCACGACTGAGCAATGAAATAAAAACCACTGCAATTTGTCTAATGCGAAGCAGATCCCGTCAATCCTACCCGAGTACATTCCACCTTTGGTTGGTGNAACCGCGACAACATTCCCTGAGATTATGAGTACACCCTGATCACCATGTACATTCTGAAAGGAATATGCATATTTGGGAGTCAGTTAGGATAGATACCACTACTGAATAACAACAATTTCAATTTAGGAGAAAAAAAGAACTATGTTATTCTAGAACCCCGCCGCTACTTGACGAAGTCAACTGGGAAGAAGCCTCACATCATCTCGCAGCCATGGATTAAGGGACTGGCATAGTCCACTGTGTTGAATGTGATGAATATACTGCATTTTGGCCACCACCAGGAGGTTAATGCTTGAGTTAAACATCTTTTGTCATGATATCATGACGAATACCTGTGGCTTGACCGGAGGATTACTGTGGAACCGATGCTAATCCACTAGATTACAGGATTAAACATGAAGGGACCTGACCCTCAACTGTTTTATCCAGGGAAGGCCTCATACCGTTCCCTAGAACAACACATCAAGGAAGCTTACAGAGAAGTCGAAAAAGGNACAAGGTATCCTCTATCTAGGATGGCACAGTGCACCTTGCTTTCCAACCCATAGCTGGCAAGCTCATAAGAAAGAACCACCCCACATAGGTCACCAGGTTCATGGTGGACCTCACAGGAAAATGTGTGGAGGGCATGCAGATGAATTGGGTGAGCTACCTCGTCAATGAACTAGAGAAGGATTGTCATGAAGCCGAGGATTTGGGATACGAATTCCACTACAACTAGATGATCATTTTGATCGCATTTGTCGCTTGGAAGATTCCTGAAGGAGCCACCTTCTTAGAGATCGAAACCTTGGAGTCGTTGGCCGCTCAGTTTTCAACCTTGTGGTACACTAACGACATGGCGAAGCAATGGAAGTCCAATTTTGTGTTTCACGCATACTACCAACAATTGAAGGTTTCCATCAAATCATTTCCACACATGACACCACACACCCTACACCAATATAGACCAATAAAAAAGTTCCATGCAGATCTACATTTCATCTACATTACTGCGCATAGAGATGAGAACAAGGAAGAACTACAGTGATACTACAAGCTAACAGATGAATACAAGGAGCAGATCACAAAGGAGTGGCCGGAGGAATTTTTGGCACCTGTCGTTGATGCATAACTCTCTAACATCGACACCATGGGAAGCCCCCTAGTCATCTAGATCAATCATGTCAGACAGTCTAGTGGGACAAAGAAGAAGAAAAGTGCAGAGAAGGTCCAGGATATAGAGAGCAATGAGGAGGATGATGCATATGAAAATAATGAGTCTGGCTCACTCGCTTGGAGGAGGAGAAGAAGAAGCAGATGGACAAGGAGGAGGAGGTGAAACTACACCGCCTGAAGACCCCCCTACTAGAACAGTCACACTGCAAAAGAGGAAGGTTTCTCCAAAGAAACCTTCAGCAAATAAGAAGACACGCGCTAATAAGTCCCAGTTAGAGGAAACACTCACGAAGGACAATATCAGTTTGGTCCATGAAGCTATGGAGGACGCTTCCGAGTACATATTGAAGAGATATGGAGAGAAGAAGGAAGATATATATGGAAGGGTTGATAAGGAATTGAAGGAGGTACAACAATCTATTAATTTCGTTCGCATAGTACCTACTTCTTCTTCCTTGTCACAGATTACAGAATTAGGGGATGAACCAGCCTAATTGAGAAGACTTGTGGATGTGACAAAAACTCGATTTCAGAGAGTCCAGGAAGAGAAGGAGAAGGCTCAAGTGGTGAATCTCGTTGAGACCCTCTAGCAGCTTCAAGCTAGAATAACAGAATTGGAGGCCCAAGCAGTACCGAGCACTCAAAATGAAAACAGCTAAGTGATAGAAGCGAACATACATATGAACGCCTCACATAGGATCCAAAGCTAAGGAAGTTGGAAGTGCAATTATAGGAGGCACAACAATAGGCATTGTCAATACAGGCACAGATGAAGCTACTCACTCTAGTTAAAAGAATGAAGAGATCTCAGGAGAAGAACGTAGTGCAACAGTAGATCACTTCCCTCCAGGGTAGGGTAATGGAAGTCACGCAGAAGGTACAACCTATGCAAGAGGAAGCCTGCTAGATGTTCGAAGATATTTATGGATAGGGATCGCAATTGGACCAAGTGGTTGCATCAGTGGTTGATGAACAGGGCTCGCAATTATGCCTTATTGTAAGGGACTATAAAAGTATAAATAAGTAATAATTTATTGTAGAAGAGTAGTGGAAAGTGGCTAAGTGAAATTAGTTCGATTGGATTTGTGCAAGGGAATGTCTATGTGTAAGTCTTTATGCTTGATAGAAAGTGGATCTGTGCCTTGACCTAGTATTGGAAGGAGGATTTGGTGCTCAATGTGCAGATATCATGTTTGGTGCGAAGCTTGACTCTATGGCTTAGTGCACAGGAGTAAATGAATGTAAGATATTGACGAATAATAAATAAGGTGAAGCGGTTGGTGGACATAGCCCCACACTAGAGTGAACCATGTATATCTTTTGTCTTTGGTGTGCTTTGTGCTTGTTATTTATCTTCTTAGTGCCTTGTGTTGGCCCTTGACCAAGTTTTGAGGGATCTGGTCAAGTTTGACCTATTTTCGGTCTTCGACAACCTATCGAAGGAGGAGCGCAAGATGAAGAAGAGATTGCAGAATCTCAGCCCCTTTTTAGGTCCTTTTTGGGATTTGGGAATATGTAACAGGAATGGGATGTTGGCCCATGGTTTTACTCATGTTTAGGCCTATTTTGTATGTATAAATATAAGGATAGGAAATGTAAGAAGTATTTGAATAGTTTGCAAGTGTTGTGCAAGTTGGCTAAGTGCTAAGAGTGGGATCTATGTGATCAGGATTTGTAAGGCTTCATTCATGTTGTATGAGACTTGCAGATCTAAGTGCAAGTCATTGTAAGAGACTGTGAAGGCTTTGTGTTGCAACGCAAGGAAGGAGGATCTAGCGAGGTGTGTAGATCTCCTTTCCTAGGCGAAGTAGGGTTTTGAGGCTCTGTTCTTGTAACCGATTGACTGAAGACAATAAATAAGAAGAATTGGTGGACATAGCCCCAAGGTGGGGGTGAACCACATAAACATTGTGTTGTTCCTCTTTGTGCTTATCTTTATGTGCTTATAACTTCTCTTGCTAAATGATTTGATAGAGATATATAAATCTTCTTATGCTTTGTGCTAATGATGTGTAAGAATGTTAGATCTGATCTATATGAAGGTGCTTAGTTCTTGATCTGCTAGATATAACCTACCTATTTATGATAAAGTTCTTAAATACATCAGATTTGAGTGAATGATGTGATGCTTTGTTCTATCTACGTAGTAGTTATTGGTTGAATATCGATGAACTATTGATGCTAAGTGCTCTGCTAAGTATTATAATCACATATCTCTGTCCCAGCTAAGGTTGTAGACACTTGAGTCCTGCAACCACCCCTACCTCTACCTTAGGTGAGACTTCAGTTGCTTCGCAGGTGTTGTCAAAAGGGTCGGTAGTTAGGGTTTTTTTGGTGCGTTGTTGTAGCGTTAAATCATGGGTCTGCCCCTGTGCCAACAAATGGTTCCATTGTTGGGACTTGAAACTGTGATTGTTGGGAACTGAAGAGAAGTTCTGTGCATATATCTACTACTGAAGTGTGCAGTATCGGACCTCAAACTGTGATTGCTGGGAACTGATAAAGAAGGATATTTGTGCAAAGGTTCAGCCTGAGATTGTGAAAGCGGTGTGCATAGATTTATTTCCCTAGTGCACAGCATTCTACTTAACCTGGGGATCTATGTGCCAAGAAAAGAGGCTAGATATGAAGAAAAGAGGTAAGATATGTAAGCTTTGTGCTCTGATACAGGTAAGAATAGTGAAAAGTTCTATATCTAGAAGCTTTGTGCTCTAAAAAAGTAAGATAGTTGGAAATTTTTGTTTCAAAAGTATGAATCTAGATATGTTTGATAGATTCTATCCTATCTTGAAAACTAGGGTACGAATAGATGAAATATGGTTTGATATGAGTATATCTGATAAGAATATTGAAATATATGTTATACCTATGCATAGAAAGAATGTTTGGACTAGCAAATGGATGGAGGATCCTAGAAATAAATTTTTGCAGGTTAGCTCCTATGAGCCTAGCATGCAGTACAGGAAAGGTTGGGGATCACTTAAATGAAAGAGAGGATTAACCCTCTATTACAGTTGCAGAAGACCGGGACATCTTGCTAAGGAATGATCTGGGAAAAGACATAGTTGTCTTTGTTGTAAATCTATGGACCATGAAGTGTTGGATTTCCCTAGAATGATTTCTAAGCTGGAAGGAATGAATCTGAATCAAGAAAACCCTAAGGTAGATCCAAAAATAGTAGAACCCTAGAAAGAATCAGAGAAAGTATTTCTGTTTATGGATAAATTCGTGAGTGCAGACACAGACCAATCTCCCCAGATCCACCTGGATCTGGAACAAAACGTGACAGAATACTACTCTTTCCCTAGATCTAGCTATTGAATGAACTAAGAGAAATGGATGGTATACATACCTTATGAACGCTCTCCTTTAATCTTTGTTTTTCCTCGCTCTTCTCCGATGCTCTTGTGTCGTCCAATCACAACAACACAAACCAATCATAGCAAAGGCATTAATCTATTCAATACCTAGTCTATACATGTGATCAAGGAATCATGTAATAAGATGACATCATCATTATGGGAAAGGGACATATTCATGTATTGCATTAACTGAAGGAGAAATATACAACCTGAGCCTTGATGTCGTAGATTTCCTTTCGATGGCTCCTAGCTTTGACACACACACTTGCTCAAGCATGAAGAAGTTGA
>JASDQU011100336.1:34534-60570 GCA_032191745.1 Picea mariana | reverse complement strand
CCATCTTAGTATCCAACTTAGATTCCATTGAATCCATCTTAGTATCCAACTTAGCTTCCATTGAATCCATATTATTTTTGTAGTTCATTTATGTTCCTACACATTTCTTCACCTTCATCAAGAGTCCAAGTAGGATTTTCTGGAGGATTATTTGGTGTAGAAGTTCCCTTTTTGGGTGGCATGTTGGCCAAGTATCACTTTTGAAACTTGATTTTGAGATGGTTCTGCTAGACAATATTTCTTCTATTGTATCTCCCAAGTTTCGGCCCTTCTAGGTATGAAAATTTATTTTATGTATTTCTATGATATTTCTTCTTTACAATGCCACAGGTCTGATCAAAATTGGATGTGCCAAGTGGAATTTACGGTAACTTCCCCACAACTTGCCGATTTTTGGCCTTTCTAGGAGATCTCACTTGTATAGTGTGCCCCACACAAAATAATTGATATAAAATTCTGAAACTCACACCAGAAATACTACAGACTGTCCACAATCCAATGAAACTAGTCCCACACAATTTTGATACTCTAGGAAGAAGTTATGATTGTTTTACTTGGAACACCTTCTTGAGACTAGTCAATAGGACTAGTCAGATACCCTATCTTACACAGGGTGTTTCTACAAATTTACGATGACCCATAAGATGAAATCTTTACCATCGATATATTACTAATTTCTATAAATATCCTCTAGATTTCAGGGGCTGCAACATTACAGAAAAGTTTTTATAGCGAAAATTCCGCAATGACTCAGTTAAGGATGATTCCAGTACCCTATCTTGTAGAGGCTTTATCTCCGAAATTATAAGGCCTCAGGAGCTGAATTTTGAACCCAACGTACCTTAATCCTTATAATAGATATCCTCCAATCTGTTCCTTCTGAAACGTTGTAGAAAAAACGTTATAGCAAAAATGCCAAGGTATCTCAAATGTAGTAGAGAAACCCCAAGACCTTGAGCTCTGATACCATATGTTACGAACCAAATATCAATATAACATAGAAAATCCTCAGAAAAAGTACTCAACGCCTTGAAAAAGAGATAATTTCAGATAATAAGCCTCTTCGAGGGGGCAACCTCCTTTTACCCCACTTAAATGTTCAAGTACAAGATGATTCAAAATAAAAATTGTCTCCTTGGTATATATCGGAGACTAGGAGGTATAATTACAACTAATGGCCTAAAGCCGACATAAATAAAATAACATTACTAATATAATATGCCCCAATTAAGGGGTAATGAGCCAATATCAGGGCTTAACAACATTCGTGTTGGTTTGGCATTTAGTTATTCCCTCCATATAACATTGGTAAACCTTACTTGTTATCTGCATGACTCAAGTTACACAGTCACTCTCCTTATGTTTCATAACTCAATATTGTTTAATGGAGAGGGATGTTTCCCCAATTCAAATGAATGCATGGGTATGCATAGCTACCACAGCTTGTTCGGTTGATTGATTTTCTACAACAGTGGCGAATTGTTTGGTTGACATATAGTCACTAGTATTTGCACTAATAATTTTCGGATGATAGTTGGCATGCTTGGTGTTGCTCATGCATGTCACGTTGTGTGGTTGAAAAATAGATAATGGTCATGGTAAATATGGTTTTCTTTGAGGCCGAATGACTACTGAACTGGATGACTATAGAAAGTATATTCACTACATCCTTGTGTTTGTTGGCTAAATAGGCCTGAGTGTGCACAACATGGTCGATCACGGTGTGACTAAATCGAATAAATCTTATATTAAATCGATAACTCAGCATGATATGTTGATTTATTATCATGACTATGTGTTGTTGTGTTAAGTGGAAATGTTGCACCGTGGAGTTTTGTTAGCTGCACATTGTGTGGTATGGATATCTTATTTTCATACTCAGGGATACCCACAGAGTTTTAAGCATGTTATTTATTGCAATCGACTACTAGTTACAGTAGGCATGTTGTTGATGACAGTCGTGTTGGATAGGTGGCTCAAATTTTAAGTCACATTGAAGTGTTTTTCTATAGTGGCAGAACTACATTGCCTGGGAAAAATTACTCTGTGCATAGCTTGTGTCTAAATGATGATTGTGGGTTGTATTCCGATCTTGATTATTTTTGGTTACTGTCATCTATGTTCAACAAATGTCATTACATTTAAAATATGGGCATGATTGCAGTAAATATTGACTTCATTGTTAATTTGAAAACATGACTTTTGGGTATTATTGTCGATTGAAGAAATGCATGGATAGTGGTTGATTTTGATAGTTACAGATTGGAAATGGGTATTGTACACAAATTGTTATCAAATGAAAAGTATGTGAATGAAGGGAACAAAAACTCTTGCAAATTGTATAGGATATACACTTTTTTGTGATGGCACTGTGTGGACATTTGATTGTGAGCAGTGAACTTGTTAGATACACAAAAAATATTATTTAGTCAAGTGACGGATGGTTGATTCGTATCCTTTCACGGAATGTTTTTGGATCACTTAATTAATTCCATGAATAGTAATCGTCCTTCTTCCCTTCCATTATTTCACTTTCTACTAATTACAAAACCTGTCACCTCCCATATTCCTTTTTCATTCCCTGTTCTGAGATTAATTACAATCAAGAGAATTTTTGTGTTAAAATGGATGAAAGTGACAGTGTCTTGTGTGGATTGTAGTGAGGTTTTATTGGTTTTCTTTACAGTTGATTGTTTTTGTCATTGAGAAGTGACCATGCTTCTCCCCTTTCATTATATCATATTTTATCTCAATACGAACCCATCACATATCCCAGAACCCTATTTCACTCCCCTGCTCATTGATTAGCAATAAAACAATTTATATGGATTGGATTGCATGAGTCTGATACATTTTGAGCCAAATCTATTTCATATTTTTAAGAGTTGTCATGCCTAGTTATTTAAAAGACTACTTGCTAATCGATTACACATGCAAGATGAGTTTTTTCAGTCATGGAAGCCATGGCTAAGGAAACAGAGGTAGAGGTAACTAGAACCGAGGCCCAAGAAGGCCCAGGTTCTCTATACATTTTGACGATGATTTAGAAGAGCTTAGCCAAATGTTTCATGATGGATTATTTAATTGGATTGGGCAGGGAATAATCCGACCTATGCCTAAAATGCCTCCTTTCCAAGCCCTGTAAGCACCCGAGATACTTGTAATTCATCATGTCCCATTACAACCCGAGGTCCCTGAAAATGATGGATGGTAGGAGATTGTCCATCGGGCAATCTCCCAACATCATGGATGGCCCAACTTGTCTTTGCCTCCTCCTCCATCGGTTAACCCCATTGTCTAAGATGCCCCTAATCACTCGCCAGTGCAATCCTCTCATGCTATCAAGATATTGAATACTGATTCCCACCATGCACTTGATAAAGGAAAAGCCATTGTTTCCCCTTCCTCTCCCTCTAGTGACTCTAACAAATCCATGTCTTCCTGGATGCATTTGAGGGATGATTGTTCCCATGTGATCAACGAGATTAAGCCTAAAGGCTCTACACAGCCAAAGGCAAATTCAGGGAAATCAAGAGGTGACAACAAGGATCAAGGAAGGGTTGCATCACAGACTAGGAAATATGGCTTTTGAGTTTTAGGTTATCTAGTGTTTTATGACAATTGATTTCATAGATTTTTGGACAACATGTTTATTTTGGACATATGATTATTATTTTGAAATAATTTCAAATTTCATGAGAAAATATTACCAAAAGTAAATATCATTGATGGGAGACACAAGGAGGTTTGTTTTGCTTAACTAATGGTTATGTTATGATTTTTATGATTGTTATGAACTAAAGGGAGTCACAAGGGGTCCCACCTACTAGTTATTATTTAATTATGACCCTTATTATGATTATTACTTTTCCCCCTAACTAAAGTTAGTTGAGTCTTTTAATTAACTTAAATAATGAGTTGGTTTAACTACTTCAAACAATTCTAACATGTTAAAAGAAAAAGGAAAGGGAGGAACAAGGGGAGGATAGAAGCAGAAGCATGCTAAGGTTTTCTCTTTGAGTTTATGTTGAGATAGTTCAGTTTTGATTCATTCATATATTCATCACAACCTAATTCTCTTTTGTGATAGCAGGGTCTTATTGTAGACAACAATATTCAGAGCTGAATCAAATCATTCAGACACTTGTTTTTCATAGGTGTTGATCTATGTTTGATAGTCTGTGTAGACTTGTCTTTTTGTGAATTAATTTTCATGACTGATAAAGGCTATTGTGCATAGTTGAGTGGGAAGCAATATTTGGAAAGATGATCCATATTTTAGAGTTTAGTTTTGGTTTTCTGTCAGAGTTCCTTTTGTATGTTCCATTGGGGATGTCTAAGTTTGACTTTGGTCCAAGATTTCTGTATGATATTTTGTAAAGAAAATGTCTCTTTGGTGAACTGGAATGAAATAAAGGATTTCTTTATGTCTCAACTATCTTGATTATCATCTTGGTGTCTTTACTTATGTTATTACATTTATTTCAGCAACTGTTATATTCATAAAATTACATAAAAAGTGAATTTCCAGCAAGCTTTTTGCTGGTAAAGGCTAGACTAAGAACTCGTAATTAATACTTGTGAGTTAGGATGTTATTTTTGTTGGCTATAAACATAGGGTCATATTCCCATCTACTTTTCTTTAGCCAAGTAAAGTCTGAAAATGCTTGAGTAAGATCGATTCATATCTTTTCGTCAACTATTGTTGGGAAATAATACCCTACGGACTAGCAAACTAGGGCTAGGCTTGCATGAAGATTTTGACCGTAAAGAAATGACCTTTTAACCTACCACCCAAAACTTAAACCCCTCTTTCACGATACATGCATGGAAAGGAACTACTAACCTTTTTACTGATGTTTGGTGTAGATCCTCCGTTGCTCTCTTGACCGCTTGCTTGCGCCACTTCTTCCAAAGTTATCCTGCAATCAAAACACACAACCACGCATGCATGCTACTTTTCTACTTGAGGGTTAGAAATTAAGCATAAATTACACAAACTACATATAACTCATGCATTGGGACGGGAAAAGTATTCTTTTATTATTCTCAAGATGAATCAACTTACAATAATAGTCGAGACCGACCACCGCTCCTTGATCCTGATCCTAGGCTCCTCCTCTTCTTTTGTCCTCCAACTTCTTTGCGTTAATTCTCCTTAGGCTTGAGTAAAGGCTAAAGGGTTGGGACAAATAGATTCGGCAAATGGGCAGAGTTTCTTCTCTGTAATTTTCCCCCTCCAAATAGTACCCCCACCCCTTCTTTTATAGGCTAGAAGGAGCTAGGGTTTTGGACGAACTCTCGGCCATGCATGGCCAAGAGTTTCAGTTAACTGACCCATAGCTTTTTGTCCCTGGACAACTTTCCTGTTTTTGTGCTTTGTTAGGTAAACGCAGGTTGTAGTAGGTCTGCCAGCATTCACACGTGTGCAATAGTGGGTTAGGGCGCGTGTACCTTGACCCAAGAGGGTTTTCAAAGAGGTTTCTTAGCAGATGTTTTGGCAATGAAGGGAAATGAGTTGTCCTGATGCCAGGTAAGCATGTGTGGCGCAATTTAGGGTTATAACATCAACAATGCCCAATAGTTCTATGAAATGCATTTTGAATCAGCCTAATCCTGAATGAAAATGGGGCAAGTGGATAGCTGTGTTGTTGGAGTATGACCTTGAGATCAAACCTACCAAGTTGATCAAGGGGAAGGGACTTACAAATTTGATGGAATAGACAAATTGTGAGCTCTTGGGAATAAATTTCATTGCTGACTTGTCAGCAGACTCATAAGAAGAAAAGGTCCCTTAGGTATCTCAAAAATTTCTTGACTCCCCATGGTATGCTGACATTATTTATGTATTGATAAATTTGCAGGTTCCTCCTTAATTGAGTAAAACTAAGGCTAGGTTCTTAAAGCTAAAAGAATCAAAATTTTGTATTGTAAATCAATCTTTGTATTGGAAGGATCCAGGAGGAATCTTGTTGAGTTGTTTTCTAGAGGAAGAAATGGAAAATACCATCAAAGAGTTTCATAAAGGTAATTTTGCAGGGCACAACTATCGGAAAACTATCATGCACAAGATATTGAGGGATGGGTTCTATTGGGATAGCATTTTGTTTATGTCTACAAATAAGTTTCAAGCTATCATGAATACCAAATTTTTGATGGGAAAATAAAAATGCAGCCTTTTCCCTTGAAACCCATCTCTGTTGAAGCACCTTTTAGACAATGGGGCCTGGATTTAATAGGAGAAATTCATCCACAATCTTTATCTCAGCACAAGTGGATACTAAAAACCACAGACTACTTCACCAAGTGGATTGAAGCAGATCCCACCAAGCAAGCCACATATGTTGTTATCATTTAGTTTTTTGAGAACGATATTTTGTCCAGGTTTGGGTGTCCAATCAAAATCATTACAGACAATGCAACAAAATTTAAATCCAAGAAGATGGAAAAAATTTGCAATGATTACAATATAACTCTTGGGAATTCCACATATTATTAACCTCAAGCTAATGGATTGGTTGAGTCATCTAATAAGATCTTAACCAGAATTATCAAGAAGTTGTTGCAAGATAGCAAAAGGGCTTGGCATAAAAATCTCATCCATGCACTATGGGTTGACAAGATCACTACTAAAAGGTCTATTGCCACTTCACCCTTCCAGATTGTGTATGGAACAGAGGAAATTTTTCCTACTGCATTAGGATTTCTAGTGATGAGATTGCTACAGGAGTAAGATGTTGAAATAGATGCCACTCGAAGGAGAACAGATGAACTGATCAATGTCCAGAAAACACGAGAGAAATCCTTCAACAACTCTCAGCTACACCAAGACAATATTAAAAAGGATTTTCATAGGCATACTAACGAAGATGATTTCAATGTGGGGGATTTAGTGTTGAGATGGGATGCCAGAAATGAAGACAAAGGAAAGCATGGAAAATTTGATCATCTATGGCTGGGACCTATGGCTTGAAGAATTCCAAGTTGTCATCTTATGCAATAAAATTGGAAGGGAAGTTGAGGCAAGAAAATTCATCCAACAGAGCTTGGCATACTCAAGTCAAGAGGCTGGAATTTGAAGGCCCCCAAGGGGTGAAATCCTCATTGGATGAGAAGGAAAAATTGATTCAAATCTTGAAGAAGAAATTAAAAATTTCTTCCACAGAGAATCCATAAACAACATAACTGGTTTCTCTAGAAACAGAAAAAGAAGTATTATGACAAGAGGCATTGAACTAAAAATCTAAGGCATTGCAGATATAACACGAAAAGGTGAATTGGTCACAAGGATAGACAAAATTGTTGAAAAAAGTTGTAGTTGTACCTCCTGTTGCAGAAGCTAGGATAAGCACTAAAGGACTTCTCTAGGCTATGTCAAAGTTATCCTGAAGGTAGGAGAAATTAAGAGGTTAAAAGGAGATATAGAGAAATTGAAGCAGGAAATGAAAGCAAAGATGAAAGAATGGCTCAATTTCAAAAGGAGAATTAAGCCGTGTAGGAAAGGATAGACAAGGTGAAAATAAGATTAAGGGGCAAAGGACTGTTGTAGAGAGACAAACACATCATTTGGGATTGTATAGGTGCTGAAGCTACCAAGTTCAAAGTATATTTAAACTTCATCAATGATAAAGACAACATGGCCATCATAGACAAAAGCAAGTGCATTATTGTGAATGAGACTTTAGTAATGAAACCATTAGAGTTGGCCCAAAATGCCATAAACCTGCTAAAATCCATCCCTACTGCAGAACTCTAGACCATTAAAGTCAAATATATAACTACATTGATCATATGGGCTAGGAGGATTATTGCTAAACATAACTTGCTTAAATTAGTTCAAACCAAGGCAACACAGATGGAGCAAAGTGTGCAAGAGTTCAAGGATTTGTTTGAAGAATTGTTCATTAAAGGCCTCCCACCATTTTGGGATGGTAAATGAAAATTACACGATCAGGAAGAATACAACTCTTGCCTTACTCAGTGCAGAATGGATCATTCTAATTTTGAAAACCTCGAGGAAACCTGAAAGGAACAACAATGGTTGAACATCTGATTAGATATTTTGAGATTCTGAATCAGTTCAAAACAATGAATATTGGACTACTAGTCATGACATATGCCTCCTGCGTTGACCTGGAGATCTGAATCAAATACATGTTGGATTATGATATCCCTTATGACTTGCAATGGAAGGAGATAGTATGACTAGGTAAGACAAAGTGCAGCTTTCCAAGGTCCAGTAAATGTGGTCCAGGTATCACTAAAGATGGAAAATCAAACAGAAGACCAGAACAAAAATAGGTGGTAAAGGAAGGAGTTGAAATGTCATAGGAGCTAGAAACCAGATCATCAAACATTTCCTTGTTAATCATTGTAATCAGTCCTAATACTGAAACTGTCATTTGTAATTATTGTAATCGGTTTTAGAAGATGAAACGCTTCATTACAAGAATTGTAATCAGTTTCAAACCGAAGGAACTCAAAATTGTATACATATTAGGAGTTCCAAATGTATTAGGGGTTGGCAGAAGTGCAAGGGCATGATTTTGGCTGTTCAGAACTTAATTTGTAATTTTTTGAAGCTGAATTGAATACACATGCAAAAGTCTTGAAGTTTCTGTGAAAATATTATAATGGTGGTGGTCTGAGTTTTGTCTTCTCTCTTTATATGTATTTCATATATTTGTGATTCCATTTACATTGTCTTCTATTTAAATTGGATATTTTAAAGGCCCAGAATTCATAATGTGATGTTCTTTTCTTAAGCAATTTAAAATATTTTAAGTTCTTCCTAACTAATTCAAAATTCATTTCATTAATGCTCTGATGCAGTTACTTGCTTTCTCCTTTTTTCTTACACTCTGCAAATTTCAATTTATAACTCAGATTCATCATCTCATTTAGCCTTTATCCTCCAGAGAGTTCTATTGGCCATTCAGTGTTTCCATTCATTTTCATAACTTTGACTCCATATCCCTAAGTGTCCCTCCCCTTCCTTGCCAACAAATTTATAAAAGAAAACTGAAACAACAAAACCTAGCCATTGATTGTCAAAGAAACATCAAGTGACACGAGAGATCCCTCTCTAAGCTAAGAAGAATAGTACCCAGCTCTAAAGTTGGTTTGTATGTTACCTATGTCATTTGTTTTATCAGCCAAACAAATTTATAGAGTGTTGTTGGCACAGGGGTAGACCCAGGGTTCAACGCTTCAACAATGCACCAACAAAACCCTAACTATCGATCCTTTCAGAAACACCTGCGAAGAAAATGAAGTCTCACATGAGGTAGAGGCAGGGGTGGTTGTACGAATCAAGTGTCTACAACCTAGCTGGGACATAGATCTATGATCATAGTACTTAAAAGAGCACTTAGAAGTTAACACTCATTAATATTTAACTCTTATCCACTTTGCAGGAGAAAACCCTAATTACATAACAACACAGTATTCAACAAGATCTAACACATCCAAGCACTTGGAATATAGAAATAGATCAGATCTAGCATTCATTCACATTACTAAACAATAAGATACTATATCATATGCATCTAACATATATTGCTACACTAAGAATAACTCACATAACAACCATAATGCACAAAGCAACCACAATACAGGATATATGTGGTTCACCCCCAGCGTGGGGCTATGTCCACCAACTCTTCTTCTCTTTATTATCTTCATTCAATGCACCGACCCACAAGACCCACTCCACATAGGATAGGATATCTGTGCGCACCTCGCCAGATCCTCCTTCCCCGAGTTAGGTCACATCACAAAGCCTTCTTACACAATTTGCACACTAGCTTTTTACAATCACTTCCACTTAGCTCTGCAAGTCTTAACACATAGTATGCAAAAAGCCTCTAGCTCCGCACTATGCCACAAACATTCACTACTACTACTACTTCTACTACTGCTACTACCTTCTTACATCGCCTTGATATCTATTTATACATTGAAAAAGGGGCCTAAACATGGGTAAACCCATGGGTCGACATCCCATTCTCGTTACATAAAACCCTAAACCAAAAAATCCCTAAAAAGGGGGTGATATCCCATGATCTCCGCTTCATCTTGCGCTCCACCTTCGACTAGCCTGTCAAAGTTCAAAAAATGGTCAAACATGACCAATTTTCTCCAAAACTTGGTCAAGGGCCAGCATGGCCCCAACACTCACCTGTGACTCATCCCGAGTCACTATGATCTGGGTAACTCTGTCTCAAAGGCCTCGATCTTGGCTCGAGCTACCTCAACCTATTGCTTCTCTAGAGCCTCCTTCTTAGTGAAATATTGAATAACCTTCTCTGTCACAGGTCCTTCCAAGTGTTGTTCTACTATGGTGACCACTTGTTCCAGTACTACACCTCATCCTTCAATCTCCTCAAAAAGTGTGCAAGATTCATCCTACACTGGTTGGAGCCTCTGGGTCACTTCCATGACCTTGCTCTAGATGGCATGGACCTGTTGCTGAACCATGCATTTTTCTTGGGACCTTTTCATCCTCTCGACCATGGATAATGGCTTCAATTGTGATTTCATTTTTGTTTCCTGATTCTTTTCCTCCTGGAGATGTGACTCCAGTGTCTCTAGTTCAGGGTCCTATGCAAGGTGCTCATAAGTCTGTGCACTTTCACTGCTGAGCTATTTTCATTCTAAGTCCAATGACTTGATTCTTTGGATTGTGCTCTGAGCAGTTTCTTCCCTTTGGTCTCATACTTTCTGTGGAGTGCTTGTCACTTCTTGTAATTCTAGTTCTGCTACTCTTTGTTGGAGCTTCTAAATGGCTTTAGCAAGCTTCCCCACCTGACTCTCCACTGGGTGTTCTTCCATCTATTCTAAGCCTGTCACAGAGTGAAGTTCTCTAGTGACTGCTTATTTAACTCCAATATGCTCTGCAAGAAACTGTTCTTTCTCCTGATTGATTTGTGCTCTATCCTCTGCAAACTTTGCTTGAAGTTCATCATTTTCTTTCTAGGAAACCCAATGTTGCTTTATGGCTTCCTCTTTTTCTTTCTTTAGGGCCTCTATGGTCTATTGTTTTTCCTCTTGGACACGACGAAGGTGAGCTTCTATCGAGTCTGCTAATCTGCATAGCTAGGTAGGATCATCTCCCAAATCTACTCCTTCTGGGGGTGGTGGCACAGTAGAAAGTACACGGCTGGAGTAGAGGGTTTGTTGTACACATTTCAACTCTGTTGCAATCCTATCATACATGGTGTCCTATTTTTCTTCATTGCACTGTAGAATTTCTTATGAGGTATCTGATACAACGACGATGATGAGCTCGATTTCATCCACCGTTAGCACAGTCTTAAATGGTGGTTTATTGGATTTTTACTTCTTTCGCGATGTAGGTTTCTTGCAGGAAACCTTTCTTTTCTTATATGTATTAGCTTCATCAAGGGGGTCCTTAGGCAATGTTACTTTTCCCTGCTCCAATTTTTCTTCTTTCTTGTCGTTCTCTTTCTTGTCTACTTTGTCACCTCCTCCCCCTCTAGGTGAATCTGAAGTAGTCTCTTTTGATGTGCTATTCATCTCCTATACATCTTCCTTCTTTTTCCTTATGCTACTATTGGGTGCATCATATTCTTCACGAGTGACCACAGGACTGCCGATAAGGTCGGGGTCAGACAGTTCTACCTGGTCGACTGGTATAAGGAACTTTGTAGGCCATTCCTTAGTTATTTCTTCCATGTCCTCCTCAGTAATATTATAGTAGGATTGACGCTCTTATTTATGTTCATCTCCATGCGCAGTGATATAAATAAAATTTCTATCTGTGTGGAACTTTACTAATGGCCTGAACCTGTGCAGGGTGTTTGATGTCATACGAGAGAAAGACTTAATATCCCTCTTCAACTACAGGTAATGAGTTTGGAACACTATGTTTGACTACCATGGCTTAGCAATGTCTCTCGAGTACCAGAGCGTAGTGAACTTCACAGCTAAGGGTTCAGACGGATCCAAATCAAGGAAGGTCGCTCCTTCCATCATCTCCCAAGCAATGAAAGCAATTAGGATCAACAACTAGCTGAAATGGAACTCATAGCCCTAATTCTGAGCTTCGTGACAGTCTTTCTCAAACTGGTTGAAAAGGTAGCTCACCCAGTTCATTTGTAGTCCTTCAATGCATTTTCCCGCGAGGTCAACAATGAACCCCATGACCTGCGTGGGTCTATTCTTCCTTACTTTCTTACCAACGATCAACTAGCAGGCTAGGTGCACTGCGTCATTCTGGATGGAAGATACCTTGTAGCCTCACTTCCCCTTCACCACATAACCATAGGTGTCTTTGATTCTTCATGCCAGGGAACGATCTACAGCCTTCCCTAGATAACAGTCTTATGGGTCTGGTCCTTGCATGCCTAATCCGGTGATCTAATGGGTCAAATCCAAATCTACGGTGATGCATTTATCCATCCAAAAATAACCTTCATGGAAGCAAGACAACAGGATTTTAATGCATGCATTAACCTCCTGATGCCTTCCAAAGTGGGGTATCTTCATTATGTTTAGGATGGTGGACCTCGCGATGTCCATGGTCCACAGCTGGGGGATGATCTTTGACTTCGTCCCCCTTGTCTTGGTCAAATACTTATGTGGGGTGTGCATGCCATAGTTCTTTCGATCTCCCAAGTTGAAGTCACTAATCTTCAACGTCATAATATGTCCCAACTGCAGTCCAACTCCATGTATCCCCTTCGGGAGGTACGTAGTGATCAAGGTGTAGTTGAAGTCCCTCGAGACACTGTCATGACTAACCTCACCAGCCAAAGGTGGGATATATTTGGGCAAGATAGATGGGATGAGATTTTCATTCGCCAAGTCATCACGATGCTTCCTACATTTTTCTGCAGGGGGTCGGCTAGACCGACGCTGCACAGTCGACGAGGATGCTTCCACTCCTTGCGTTGATGAAGCTTGTATGCCTATGGACATCACCTTTTCATCCACGAAGTCTATTAGGATATCTTCAATGGACTTTTCTACTATGCTAATGTCATCCGACATACACCCTCGAGATCATATATCTCAGGTTAGTGATAAAAAACGCAATAAGCTCTCAATAAGCATTGCGCAAAAGCAAATAGTTCTCTGTGGGCTCAGATAATTACAATTGGAAAAGTTTTCTCAGTGCAATGCTCAACAAGATAAATAGAAAACGTCGTAATAGACTCTTCCAACGGGCAGGAACGCCTCAATCAATGCAATTCCATCCGTTATGGCGTGGTCCCAACAATCCAATGGTGATCTTTTTGGCCATAACTGTGTTTCTAGCCGTTCTAGAGCATCGTTCTAATGGTCGAGATGCCTCCAACAGTCATATCTCTTCTTCATGGTGAAGTTCCAATTTGTGTTGTTTTGATATCCCGATGAAGTTCCAGTTCTGCAAACCTTCCTTCTGTGAAGTCCTCTCTGGAACTTCCCGCAATTTCTCTAACTTTTCTTTCCTCTTACTAAGCTTTCTGTCTTTCTTTCCTGTGATTTGAGTCATTGGTTTCTTCTTTCCATTATTGTTCTTATCTCCTCTTGGCAGAGTAACTTTTCACTATGGAGGGTCTTTCATAGGGTTCTAGGGTAATACTTCTTCTCTTTCTGGGGTAGGTTCTCTACTCTCTTGTATGGAAAAGGGTTTCAAGTCTTCATGTGTTCTTTCAACTTCGACAACCAAGTCTCTAGTCCTTAGTAGCTTCGACTTGTCCTCCTATTCTTCTAGTGAGTGCACTATTCTCCTAGCCATGATATCTCTTAGTTCTTTTTTTTTCTGTTCTAGAGATTCCTCTTCTTGTTTCCTTCATATCTGATCTTTCTCAACCAATTTTTTCCTAGAAAAATAGCAAATGGGGCATTGTTCTCAACAAACTTAATGACCTCAAATTATTCTTATGTCAAAGTTCCATGAGCACTCAGAGGTATCTAGGTAATTCTTCCACATAGGGTTATCATCTTCCCTTTAAACAATCTTATTCCTCCCAATGAAGTAACCATAGCAGGCTTTCCCAAAATTTCCCAAGTTATTTCTGTCATGATATTCACCTGTGTTTCCTCATCCAGAACACAGTCTATTTCGAAGTCTCCTATTCTTTTTTATATTCACTCCTCCTCTTTTAATACCTCTGATAAGTTGATGTCTCTGTGATCATTCAGGGTTTCTTTCATCTGCAATAATAGATTCTCTGATTCGTTCTGGTTCTTGAGCATATTCTTAGTCTCTTGACCTTCTTCATGGTCTTCTTGTATCATGTTCATATTTTCAACTTTAGAAATCATTCTAGGGCAATCCAAAACTTCATGTCCAGTAGCCTTAAAACAAAGGAAAATAGGACCTTGACCAGGGAATTCCTTACCAAGATGTCCCGGTCTTCTACAATCATAACAAAGAGTCAATCCTCTCTTTCTCTTGAACGATCCCCAACCTTTCCTGTACTGCGCACTAGGATCACAGTGGTGGATCTACAAAAAAATCTTTCTAGGTTCCTACATCCACTTCTTAGTCCAACAATTCTTTCTATGCTTAGGAATAACATATCATTCACTAGTTCTATCAGATCTATTCATATTAAATCTCTGTTCTTCTAGTTGTGCCCTAGTTTTCAGACTAGGACAAAATGTATCAAACATATCTAGATCCATTATTTCGAAGAATTTTTTTAAAATTATATTACCTTTATCAGAGCACAAAGATTTAAGATCTTACCTCTTTTCTCTAGATCTAGCTTCCTTTCTTAGCAAATAGCTTCGTAATTCAAGTAGAGTATTGTGCAATAATGCAACAAGTCTACGCACAGATCTTTCTCTTTTCTTCAGTTCCCAACAATCACAATTTCAAGTACTAGAAGCAGAACCATTTGTTGGGACAGGGGCATACCCAGGGTTCAACGTTTCAAAAATGCACCAACAAAACCCTAACTACTGGCCCTTTCAGCAACACCTACAAAGCATATGAAGTCTCACCCAAGGTAGAGGCAGGGGTGGTTGCAGGACTCAAGTGTCTACAACCTAGCTGGGACACAGATCTGTGATCACGGTACTTAACAGATCACTTAGAAGTTAAAAATCATTAAAATTTAACTCTTATCCACTTTGTAGGAGAAAACCCTAATTACAGAACAACACAGTATTCAATAAGATCTAACACATCCAAGCACTTAGCATATAGAAATAGATCATATCTAGCATTCATTCACATCACTAAGAACTAAGCTACTATATCATATGCATCTAACATATATTTCTACACTAATCATAACTCACATAACAACCATAATGCACAAAGAAACCACAACACAGGATATACGTGGTTCACCCCCAGCGTGGGGCTACATCCACCAACTCTTCTTCTCTTTATTATCTTCGTTCAATTCACCAAGCCACAAGACCCACTCAGCATAGGATAGGAGATATGCGTGTACCTCGCTAGATCCTCCTTCCCCAACTTAGGTCATAACACAAAGCCTTCTTACACAGTTTGCACACCATATTCTTACAATCACTTGCGCTTAGCTCTGCAAGTCTTAACACATAGTATGCACAAAACCTCTAGCTCCACACTAAGCCACAAGCATTCACTACTACTACTACTACTACTACTACTACTGCTACTACCTTCTTACATCTCCTAGATATCTATTTATACATTGCAAAGGGGGCCTAAACATGGGTAAACCCATGGGCTGACATCCCATTCCCGTTACATAAAACCCTAAACCCAAAAATCCCTAAAAAGAGGGCGAGATCCCATGATCTCTACTTTTCCTTGCACTTTGCTTTGACCAACCTGTCAAAGTCCCAAAAATGGTCAAACATGACCAAGGTTCTCCAAAACTTGTTCAAGGGCCAACAAGTGCTAACATTCCACTCTCTTAGTGAGACACATATGTTGATTTAATATCCTTGGAGAAGTTTACTCACAAAATCCTATTCCAAGGCACTAAATCCTAAGCTAGTTTGTGCACCCTAGAAGATAAAATCGTTACTAATCAATTTGAAATTATAGCGTTAATTTTAATGGCCTTTCTTACTCAAAATATGTGGTCATGAAACTAGTGATGTTATGAATCAACAAGTAAAATAAATGAATATGAATACAATGCAAAGTCATAACTTCAATTTCCAATAAATGATATGCTTCCTAAAAATGAAATATTCAATTCAATTATGAAATTATAAATAAAAATGCAATCTTTCTTTACATGCACTAAAATAAATGACAAATACTCAAGAGATCAAAATGACAATCAATGTAAAATGTCTAATATTTTTGTATTTTCAATTTAAGAAAAATGAAAATGCAAGGATTGAACAACAACTTGATATAAAGAATCTACTGTGTATAGACAAAGACAACCCAAGTAGGATATTAAGAAGAAAAAACACCCATCCCAAGGTGCAAGGAAAATCAAAATGAAAAGATGATGAGAAAGGCACTGCCCAAAAATTAAACCAAAGACGGGTTTCCTGTCATTCCACAGACACTTAATAGTCCCTACAGAGACCCAAGAAGACTCAACAATCATCAAAACCTACCCAGAAAGCACCAAACCCAAAAATAAAGAAACAAAGGTTGATGTATGTGACTATTCAAGGGAAAAGTGTGTATGTATGTACCTTTCATAAGTACATCATGAGTATGTACATGACTGTCAAGCAAAAACCCGCGTATATGTGTCCAAACACAACTAGGCTAAGGAGAAGGATGAAAATATCAGACCCAGAGTGAATAGAGGCTTTCAAGAAATCATATGACAAGAAATTCAATATGAATGAGAGAAATCTAAAGAGAAAAACACTCCAAACCCCCCCAAAAAATATTCACTCCCCAGTATGGTTGCCAATTTTGTTATGAGGAAAATCTTTCTATGGATAGGGGTAAACCACAACAGACAGAAATGACTGCAGAAATCAACTCTACTCTCAAGTATTCTATATAAACAAATATGCTAGCAAGACAAGATAAAAGGCCTATCTCGTCCAGATGTTTGATGAAGTCCATCATTGAGCACTTGACCGAAAGCAATATATCTGCAACTAGTCCTCAACAACCAAGCAACGCAAGTATATGGTGATAATATATGATGTTAGCACATTCAATATCATAATCCATCAACATTCATAACAAATACACCCATGGAATAATAATTCAAATATTTTCAAGATGTAATTGGATGAGAGAAGACTATTTCTATTAAGATATAATCAACAGAAGTGAATAAGTTACATACTTCCGTGTTGGCATGGTTCAGAACTGAGAAACTAAGTTCCTTCCAACTGGGCCTCCACCACTTCAATCCTCCACCAAAGGCAAGCTCATATAAGAGAGACAATGAAGTTCTCAATCATTAAGGGAAGAGAGTGGGGGTTGAACAATGTGTTTAGACTTAAAGGATAAAGGGATGTAGACTCAATGTGAAGTGAATAATTCCTCCAGAGTAACTTTGCTCTCAAAGTTGAATTCTTTATCCTCTTTTCCATAGCTCGGATTTGGCCCATTTATAGCCTTCTAGTGGAACTAAAGGGCCGATTCAGAACGTTTCCGTTATATGGAAGGCCAAGGATCATTGATCTAATGACATGACATGGAAACCGACACCATTTTTCAATTTTGGGGACATTTCCCGATGTAGGTAGGCTCTACTGGTGCAACCTGCGTATACGCATGTTGTATAGTAGTCAAGGTGCATATATGTAGAAAAAATTATATTTTTATCTTTAGGATTTTCAAAAAGGGACTTCAAGTCTTCACAGGGAAATGGAAAAAGGCCTTATGTGCAAGATTGCATGGGGTGAGGCAAATCTTGCTATAACAACAAAATATTTCAAAATTTTGGTTATTATGTATATTGTTATCAAAAGGGTTTATCAGATACACTTCAACAAATACAGACACTGCTTGGTATTTCCAAAACTAACAAAAACTCTATACTACTGATAAACAAGGCCATCACTGGCCTCTTGCTTTCTCGATATTACAATAATTCATTACTCTGTTACAATATCTTCTGGCTCCAATCTCATTCTTCAGAACTCTATATACCCTTTTCCGAAGATGGATATTAACTACAATAACAGATCCTAAATGGAAATGAATGATAATCTCGTGAACCCTTTACAGTCATATACATATCGTATATATAAGCCAGCTAGATTTCAAATTCTTTCTTTCTTATTCTAGTTGTAACCTCTTTCTTTGGGATGGTGTTGCGTTGTCCCTCTAACCATTTTCTATTTCTTTCTCCTTTCCTTTGTCTAGCTTTCTTGTGACTTGTGCAACTTGCTAACCAAAATTGGGACTGTAGTATTGCTTGTGCATCTTCTATTAATCAAAACGAAGGGACCAACATTTACCACTCCCAAACAAATTCCCCCTTCCCATGGACTCCATGATCATTCTATCCCTCTCATCCCAGGTAGTCTTCCTCCCAGTCTTTGGCCTTATAGTCATCCCTTTTCCCAAAAGAATGAAATTGATAAAATTGTTCATGAATTTCTAGAAGCAAGTGTTGTTTTTCCCAATACTAGCCCCTATTCTTCCTCTGTGGTCATGGTACTCGAGAAAGATGGTGCTTGACACATGTGTACTGATTTTTGTGCCCTCAACAAACTCACAATCAAAGAAAAATTCTCCATTCTAGTCATTGATGACCTCTTGTATGAATTGAGTGGTGATCAGTACTTCACCAACTGGATCTATATTCTGGATACCACCATATTTGTATGAAAGAAGAATACATTCCCAAGACTACATTTCAAACTCATGAGGGTTGTTTACTCAATTATATGTTCAATATATTGCAATCATTTAATATTTCAATCCATTTTCATAAAAAATATAGTTGATGCACTATATGCGCCTATAACAGATGAGTTTCTATGTCTGATGAGTATAGCCTACATAAGAAAACACTCTAAAACCAATACTTTGTTTTCAAACTTTTCAAGTAACACTCTCCACATAGTTCAAAAGAGAAAAAGAATGGTGGACTACTGATAGGGGGGGTGAATCAGTAATAGTGTAATTATAATCCTTTTTCTTCAAATAATCCAAGTGTTATATCAATGTAGAATTATTATCCAATAATGAGAAATAAGAAATGAACAATCAAACACATACACAGTAAACCAACGTTTTACATGGAAACCAAAATCAGGAGAAAACCATGGAATGTTTTTTCTTATATGTCTTGAAGAATTACATTCATTGGAAGCACCAACTTCCTTTGTTTTCCATCTGCAACTGGGAGGCTCCAACCCCCTAGTTTCTCAGGATACAACCTAAGGGAAGCTCCAACTCCCCAATTCTATGGCTACAACCAAAAGGAGGTTACAACCCCCTATGCTCGTCTACTACAACTAGAAGGTGGTTACAACCACTTGTCCTTTCCCTGTCCAACCTCCCTGAAGTAGAAGTAGAATGATGGAACCATTGTCACACTATCACTGTGAGATATATCGTTGTAAACCTGTACCAATAAACCTGAACCATGCATCAACCATGCATCAAGTATGTGCCAAGCATGTTTCAACTACTCATCAACTATGACTCATCAATATGTACCAACATCATCAACTATACACCTCATGTATGTGCCAACTCATCAACTACTTGTCTCAACCATGTACCCCACTTGTACCTCAACCAAAATCCCTCATCAATTTCATCATCCAAATATGATTTATAAATCTGTAATAGACCTGTTGTATATGATCACATACCTTCAAACCTTCCTTAACTTTAAACAACAAGAAACTAGCATTTACATCAAACTTTTCTTTAGTCTCACATGACTAGTTTTCAATTAGTCAACAACCCTAACTTGAAATAGTCATAACTTTGTACCTATAATGAATAAATATATGAAACTAATATACAATTTTCTTCAGGGTGTTTTATGCAATTCCTCCAGGTGTCACTACTTGGAACCTCTCAGAAAGGTAGTTATAGAAAAAATGGCATACCTTGTTGAATTCAGGCTTATTCTAGAGAGAGACCTTGTAGAGTGTGCCCCGCACGAAATATTTGTTGAATAGATATGAAATTCTTACACAACATACTAAATATTGTACTCTAACCAACACATTTTTTCTTACTGAATTTGGATCTGTTATGAATAAGTTATGATGTTTTTACCCGAAACACCTATTTTTGACTAGTTTCAGGACTAACCGCAAACCCTATTTTCCACAGAGTGTAACTACAAAAATAAAACGACCCACAAGATGGATTTTTTTACCACAGATACTTGGATATGTTTCCTGAATGGCATAGAAATTTCATGGTCTGAATCATTCTAGAAAAATAGTTATTGTGAAAATGGTGAGATGACCTGTAAATAACATACCTTAGAAAGCATCATCAAAAGAATTTATCCTTCCTTGAATTCTGGCCTTCTTTTCTTAACCTTCCATCATAAATTCGGCTTAGATATCCTTTGGTTACCTCAGAAACCTATAGGTATTCAATATTCTAAAGTGTATATAAAATGAGAGAGCCTTGCCTCTTATTTATACTCTCCAAGTAGCTTCCTTAAAATCATGTTCTAGGTCACTTTTCCCACTTTCCTTATTTTAGGGTTAACCCACTTCTAATTTCTCCATTAAATTTATTATTTAAATAATTTATTTTCTATTCAATTATAATTATAATATACTCATCAATTCACTTTATTATTTACCTTCTAAAATATCTTAAACCACTTTGACTACTTTGACCTTTTGGGGCTTCTAGATGACATAAGAGGGTCCTCCAACTTCGTAAGGCCATAACTCTCAAACCGTGAGGATTTAAGTGACATTCCACATACCACCAGAAATGGAATGCAATGTAACATCAATATAGAATAGTATTACCTGCAAATATATCAAAACTCATACCATTATTCATCAAACAAACTTGGGTCCATTACCCAAACCTGGGTTCTCCAACTTCTCATGGCCATAACTCTCTAACCGTGAGGAGTTATGTGAAGTTCCACATACCACCAGAAATGGCATGACAAGAATTATCCATATAGGATAGTTTCAATGACAAATTCACTGACCTTCATCTCATTATTCCACAAATAAGCATGGGTTCTCTAACCATACTTCTAGGATAACTCAATCTTCAAAGTGTCCTCTTGTGAGGGATTTCACCATAAGGGGACCACTTTGGAGTTCATCCATTTCTACTTATTATCAACCATGAAAAGACAATAACGAGTCATCTTTACATCAAACAATCTTGGGTCCATTACCCAAGCTTTGTGCTACGGGGCTTTCTTCAAGGGTTGACATCAATGACAAACAACCTTAATCAACAATCTCCCCCTTTGGCATTGATGGAAACACTCTGATACAATACTGAAATCATATCACTCATTCTCCCCCTAGAACCATGCCTTTGTCCTCTGCATCTGATAAATTTTCTCCCCCTAGAACCATGCCTCTGTCCTCTGCATCTGATAAATCTCTCTCCCTTTGTCATCAATGGAAAAGGTATCTTTCCATTCGGGGCTACTCCCCCTGACTAAACTGTCTTCTTATGGTGCTTCCTTGTGTACATCTAAGACATATAAGATAAGAATTTAAAATCATTAATTTTGGATTAGAAATAACTATGAGTCTTTGGAAAATATACTCAAAGGATTCCCATGGAAGTGGTTTGTAAAGATGTCTGCCACTTGTTCTTTTGTGCCCACATACTCAACTCTGATGTTCTTTTCTGCAACCTGTTCCTGTAAAAAGTGATACTTTATTGGAATGTGCTTCATCTTGGAGTGCATCAACATATTCTTTGAGATATTGATGGTGCTTGTATTATCAAAATAGATTGGAATGGGCTCATCATACTCAACCTGTATATCTGTCGGATTTTGTTTCATCTAAAGAACATGTGTACAACATGATGTTGCTACAATGTACTCTGCCTTGGCTGTAGATAAGGATACTAATGATTGTTTCTTTCTTAGCCATGATACTAAACACTCACCCAAGTAGAATGTTGCTCCAATGGTGCTTCGTCGGTCATCAATACAACCTTCCCAATCTGCATCTATGTAGGAAACAAGTGATATATCCTTTCCTTTTGGATAACATAATCCAAACTCTTTTGTTCCTTTGAGATATCTGAAAATCTTCTTCACTACTAATACATGTGATTTATTTGGTGTTGCTTGAAATCGTGCCACCTGTCCAACTTCCTGCATTACATTTGGTCTGGATGTTGTCACATATAGTAGGCTGCCAATCATTGACCTGTATTGCCTCTGATCTATAGACTTCGAATCATCATATTTTCTCAACTTGCAACTGGTTTGCATGGGAGTGATAACTGGTTTGCAATCTTCCATACCAAACCATTTTAGCATTTATCTGATATACTTGGTTTAAGAAATAAAAATTCCTTGGTTGCTTTGGCATATCTAAAGTCCCAGAAAGAAGGATAGTTCTCCAAGTAACTACATTTCAAATTCACTCTACATTTCTTTTGAAACGTTTTGGCTTAACATGTCATCATCACTACCAAAAATAATATCATCAACATAAACTTCAATTAATAAAATGTTACCTTGAATTACCTCGATGTAGAGGTTGTTGTCTGAACTTCCTTTTTTGAAACCTCCCTGCTCTAGATACTTATCCAGTCTAGAGTAGCATGCTCTAGGAGCCTGTTTTAGACCATACAAGGCCTTCTTTAATTTACACACATAATTTGCATTTTCTGACAACTGAAATCCTTCTAGTTGTTCAATGTAGACTTCTTTTTCAAGTTCCCTATTCAGAAAAGATGATTTTACGTTCATTTGATACATTTTAATATTTTTGGAGCATGCATAAGCTAAAAGAAAACGGATTTCTTCCATTCTGGCAACTGGGGTAAATGTCTCTTCAAAGTCGGTTCCTTCAACCTGTGCATATCCTTTACATACCAATTTAGCTTTGTTCCTTGTAACCTATCCATCTTCATTCAATTTATTCTTGAAGACCCACTTTGTGTTGATCACATTCTTATTCTTTGGTCTTTGAACTAGTTCCCAAGTGTCATTTTTCTCTATTTGATCCAATTCTTCATCCTTGCTGGCTTCTTCAAAACATTTTGGTTCAATTGTAGATAAGAGTTCTAGGTGTGTTTGTTCTGGTGAACAGATTCTTCTTCTAGTCTCAACTTCTGCATCTTTGTTTCCGATAATCTGAACTAAAGGATGATTCTTTTGTACTCATTTACTGGGTGTCTTTGGAGATGCTTGTTGAACTTGCTCTTATTCTTCTGTCGGATTCTCTTCATCTTCCTCTTCTACTTGTTTTTTATTTTTTGCTTATTCTTCTAAGGGTTGTTTCATTGATTCATTTTCTTCCTTTGATTATGGTCTGCCTATTTCATCAATTGTTACGTTGATGCTTTCCACAACTTTGTTCAATCTTAGATTGTAACACTTGTATGCTTTTCTTGTACTTGAGTAACCAATAAGTACTCCTTTGTCCACACGAGAGTCAAACTTTCCCATTCCACCATCTTCTCTTTTGATATATCATTTTCTTCCAAAAACTCTGAAGTGATTTACATTTGTTGGTCTTCCTTTCCATAGTTCATAAGGAGTTTTGTCAGTGTTGTTTCTGAGCATTACTCTATTTTGAATGTGAACTTTTGTATGCACTACCTATGTCCAAAAACTATCTATCAATTTCGAGTCCACTAACATTGTTCGAGCCATTTCCTGTACTGTCTTGTTCTTTCTTTCAACAACTCCATTCTGTTGAGGTGTCCTAGCAATGGAGAATTGCCTTTTTATTCCATGATTGCTACAGTAGTCCATAAATTCCTTTGACGTGAACTCTCCTCCATTATCAGATCTCAAGCATTTTATTTTTGAATCCATTTCATTTTCAACCATTTCCTTGTATATCTTGAATTTTTCAAAAGCTTCTGACTTATTCTTGAGAAACCAAACTGTAGTCATTCTTATATAATCATCAACTAATACCCTGGAGTATTTCTCACCTTTTAAGCCCTTTGTTTTAGTTGGTCCAACTAGATCAATATGAATAATTTCCAGTGGTCTTGTCGTTGAATATTCCTTTGGTTTAAACCTGATCTTTGTTTGCTTTCCTTGTTGACAATGCTTGCATAAAGTGTTCGTTGGTTTCGTGATCTGGGGCATTTCTCTGACTGCTTCTCTTTTGTTGACTTTGACAAGGTTATCAAAATGTATGTTCCCCATTATTTTGTGAGATAGCCAAATTTCATCTTCCTTTCCTAGACAACACTTTTCATTTCCAATTTCACTTAACACATATATGTTTCTTGAAGTTCTTGCAGCTGTAGCGACCAATTTCCCTGAACCTTCTTTTCTTATCTCACACTTTTTTGAATCGAAAGTAACTTTACGACCTTGGTCATACATTTGACTCACACTTATAAGATTATGTTTCATATATTCTACTAGTAGAACATTTTCTTCCTTTTCATTCTTGTTCCCAATTCAGACTATGCCTTTTCCAATGATTTTGGCCGAATCATCATTTCCAAAGGAGACTGATCCATCTCTTTCCTTTCGTAATGTGAGAAACTTGTCTCTATCACCTGTCATACGTTTTGAAAATCCACTGTCAACATACCAACCATGTTTCTTCTACTTAGCTATTAGATAAATTGTGCATTCTTCATTGCTATACTGATCTTGATTTCTTATCCATGTCGTTTTCTAAGGTTCCTGTCTGTGACTATTATTATTCTGTTGAGGTTCTTTAGGAAGGACTGTCATTCTGCAATCTTTTTCCACATGTCCAAAATTGTTACATTTGTAACATTCCACTTCAGTTCTCTAATATTCAAACATGTTGTAACTTCTTCTCTGTGTTTCACTAGGTCTTATTGAATAACCCCTTTGTATATGACTCTCAAAGTTGTTATTGTTTCTGTTGTTAGCTATGCAATTCAAAGCTTTATGTCCAAAATTATTACATGCATAACATAAAACAAAAAATATAGTTTGATACCTGGGAGTTGAAGATCTTCTGAAAGGAGGTTCTTTTATGAGTCCTTCTTCTTATTGAGGTCTATCTATTTATTGTTGATTCTAACATCTGAATCTTCTTGGTGGAGGAGTGTCCCTGTAATATTCCTTGTATATCTTCCTATCCCCTTTGATTGTTTCTGCGTAACTTTTTGGATATGTTTCTTGCTCTATTTTTTTGGAGCTTGATCCCTTTTCTGTCTGATTGTATCCAAGTCTAAACTTGTCAATATGAGATTTTTGATTACTGATAATGTCATCCAGAAATTTTGAGCTATTCTGCATATTTTTCTTTTGAATATCCTTTCTTAGTGCGACAATATCTGCTTCCAAGTTTCCAATGATCATGTCCTTTTATTCTATATTTTCTTTGATTGATTCATTAATTCTTTTATCTTCTTCTATTTGAACCTTCAATTTTGTGATCATTTGTTCTAGTTCTCAAGTATCCTTTTTTTGTCTAGTTCTGCTTGTAGTTTCTTGTTTTTCTTCTTTTCTCTTCTGATAACTTCTATGGCACACATTAATTCTTCTCAATAGTCAACTTCTGCTTCTTCAATTTCTTCTTCAACTTCTTAATATTCTTCTTTGGCTTCTTTATAATCTTGTTCGGAGTCTTCTTTGTCAGAGTCTTTTACTGCCATGAATAGAACTCTTCATGTCTCACTGTCACTGACTTCATCTTCATTTGATGATGAGATGTATTCTTTGGTGCATAAGCTTTTCTTGAAAAATTTCTTTCTAGTGCTTTTGCCTTTATATGTGTGTTTGCCTTTTGAGTAACCTTCATCATTTCTTTTTTTCTTATGAGGACATTTGCTAGCAAAATGACCAATACCATCACAATTAAAACAAATTAAAGGAAGATTACCTCTATACCTACCGTCGGTTCCCTTGTTCAGTATTTTGATGAAGTTGGCCACTTCTTCATTATCTTCCGAGATGCCACTATTGCTGCTATATTCTTCTTGTACCTTTTTATTTTTCTTTGATGTTTTGGATGCTTTGAAGGTTGCTTCTTTTACATCTAGATTTTCCTGT
>JASDQU011100336.1:0-11410 GCA_032191745.1 Picea mariana | reverse complement strand
TAAAGTGAAGTGACAAAGTCAAGGAGGATTATTTAAATAATAAAGTAAATGGAGAACTTTCTAATTATGGAAAGTGGTTATAATAAGGTTAACCCTAAAATGAGGAAAATGGGTTAAGTGGTCAAGTGGCTATTGGATACATGGACAAGTTGAAAATTGGGAAAATTTGGACATAGGTGACTATGTGGACAAAGTGGCTATGTGGCCAAAGTGGCCTAGAAGATGCTTCTAAGGAAGCTACTTGGAGAGTATAAATAAGGGGCACGACTCTCTCATTTTAATTACACTTCAGAATATTGAATATATACAGGTGACTGAGGTAACCAAATTATATCTAAGCTAAATTTCAGAGGGAAGGTGAAGTAAAGAAGGCCAAAATTCAAGGGAGGATAAATTATTTTTATGATGCTTTCTAAGGTATGTTATTTACAGGTCATCTCACCATTTTCGTAATAACATTTTTTCTAGAATGATTCATACCGTGAAATTAGGAGGCCATTGAGGAAACATATCCAAGTATCTATGGTACAAATTTCAGCTTGTGGGTCGTTGTATTTTTGGAGTTACACTCTGTGGAAAACAGAGTTTGTGGCTAGTCTTGAAACTAGTCTAAAACAAGTGTTTCGGGTAAACACGTCATAAATTATTCATAACATATCAAAATTCAGTAAAACCAAATTTGTTGGTTTGATTACAGTATGTAGTATTCTTTGTAACATTTTCAGATTCATACAACAAATATTCTGTGTGGGGCATGCTCTACAATTTCTCTCTCCAAAATAAGCCAGAATTCAACAAGGTATGCCCTTTTTTCTATAACTCCTTTTTATAAGAGGTTCCAAGTAATGACACCTGGAGTAATTGCATAAAACACACTAAAGAACATTGTGTACTATTTTCAGATCTTTATTCATTACAGGTACATAGTTATGATTATTTCAATTTAGGGTTGCTGACTAATCCAAAACTAGTCATGTGAGACTAAAGTAAAGTTTGGGGCTTGGACTCTTTGGAAGTTTTATGCACTTCTCACTTCAAAACTCCCAAAGCTCATTTACCCAAATGCTTGGATCAACTACCACATGTCCCCCTCAAGATCAATGGCTCATGCTGACTTTGGGGTTTTTCCCTGGTGCTATACTTCACACAAATTTAAGGTTCCAAATTATGTTGGGTCGTTGATCTGAACTGCTCCAGGAATCTCCGCCGCTGAAAGACTAAAACTATCTGGTGCTTGTGCTTCAAGCCCGAAATAGAATTCTCTAAAAGATGCATTTTGAGCTCAAGGATGATAACTATGAGTATCAGTGAAATAATGCCATTAGAAAATTTCAGAAAATATGAAACATACGATTCCATGTATATGGCCACAAGATCCTTTTGATAGAAAGATGACCATACCGAAGGGGAAGACCAAGTATCAGTTTATGAGATTGCTTCATGAAATCTTGCTTTTCTTTATGAGCTCATTTCTCTATTTCCCTTTACATACAAAGAGGATTATCCTCTACTTTGTCCATTTAGATGATAATACGCCTTCCTATATTTATCCATCCTTGGAAGAAGAAGCCATGCCCTCTTCTTGTGTTGTAGATGCTAATATTGTGCCTTCACCTCAGCCTGTTCATAAAAGTGAGACTTGTATTGGATTTCCTCTCAAAGTTGATCACCCTTGTAGCCTTGATGGGGTTGAAAATGATTCATAGTATTCTCAGATATCATTACCTTATGTTATTACCGTCGAACCTTCCCATATTCTTGTTAAATCCCATATTCAGCCTACAAGTTTTCAAGCTAAGATTAGAGACAAGATGTTTAAACCTTTAAGGCTGCCACATCACATGCATCCCTATCCTCTTTATTCCTTTGAGTATCCTCCTCGGTTTTCTGGAGAGGATCATGTTACAGCCGAGAGGCACTTGCAGGCCTTTGAGAACTTTGTTGATCAGTTTGAGATTGTTCATGATGATGTTACCATGAGGTTGTTCTCACATTCTTTGTCTAGAGATGTTGTTGTGTGGTTTAAATGTTTGGGAATCGGTTATATTGGTTCTTGGATCGAGTTATGCAAATATTTTTTAAAGTGTTGGAGTGAGAACAAGTCCCTTGATCAATACTAGTTTGAGTTTAATTCCTTGAGGAGAGGGGAAGAGGAAGCCTTGGTTGTCTTCAACATGAGGTTTAACAGTGTTTATCATAGTATGCATGTGGGATCAGGCCCACAGAGACTACTTGCATGATGTGCTATGTCATGGTTCAACATTTAGAGCAGGATCCTATTGACAGAAAGATGACTATACTGAAGGGGAAGAACAGGTATCAGTTTATGAGCTTGCTTCATGAAATCTTGTTTTTCTTTATCAACTCATTTCTCTCTTTGCCTTTACATAGAAAGAGGATTATCCTCTACTTTGTCTATTTAGATGATAATAAGCCTTCCTTTATTTATCCATCCTTGGAAGAAGAAGACATGCCCTCTTCTTATGTTGTATATGCTAATCTTGTGCCTTCACCTTAGCCTATTCATAAAAGTGATATTTGTATTGGATTTCCTCTCGAAGTTGATCACCCTTGTAGCCTTGAGGGGGTTGAAAATGATTCATAGTATTCTCATATCTCATTACCTTCTGATATTACCATTGAAACTTCCAATCTTCTTGTTAAATACCATATTCATCCCACAAGTTTTTAAGCTAAGATTAGAGACCCGCAACATCACCTGCATCCCTATCCTCTTTATTCCTTTGAGTGTCTTCCTCGATTTTCTGGAGAGGATCATGTTACAACTGAGAGGCACTTGCAGGCCTTTGAGAAATTTTTTGATCAGTTTGAGATTGTTCATGATGATGTTACCATGAGGTTGTTCTCACACTCTTTGTCTGGAGATGTTGTTTTGTGGTTTAAATGTTTGGGAGCCGGTTCTATTGGTTCTTGGATCGGGCTATGCAAAAAAAAATTTAAGTGTTGGGGTGATAAAAAGTCCCTTGATCAGTACTGCTTTGAGTTTAATGCCTTGAGGAGAGGGGAAGAGGAAGCCTTGTCTATCTTTAACATGAGGTTTTATAGTGTTTATCATAGTATGCCTGTGGAGATCAGGCCCACAGAGACTACTTCCATGGTGTACTATGTCATGGCTCAACATTCAGAGCTTGTCCTTCTCCTGAGAGAAAGGAAATCTTCATCTTTAAGACACTTGTTTGAAGATGTTGAAGAGATCAAAGATAACATCAAGGCTAGCAAAGGGGTTTGTATGCAAGCATATAATGAATAATTGCATGTACATAAGCAATAATATTGTCAGTATGTTTCAGATTCTGAGCAAGAATACTGTCAGTATGTTTTAGATTACGAGCAAGAAGAAAGTGAGTATAATTCAGATCTGGAACAACAACAAGGAGGTGGGTGTGATTCACATTTGCAATTAGATTCTTCAATAGTTGCATATTTTTCTATGGGAAGGGATGCATATCACTCTTATGATCAGTTTTCGGAACATTTTGAGCATGAAGTAGTGGTTGATTGCATAGATAACTATATGTTCTTGGCTTATCATAGCTATGATGCTTTAAATCCTATTGTACCATTATCTTATGATAATTCTTATGGAGGAGAGACTGCAATTGTTGGTGATCAAGAGTTGGTTTTGAAAGAACAAGGAGGTCATTTATTTGCAAGTAGAAAGGAATTTACAGAGGAGCAACCTGGTCCTCTAAATCAGCCATAACTCTTTCATGTTATTCATGATCCTGTGGCCATATACATGGAGTCATATGTTTCATATTTTATGAAATTTTCAACTTCCATTATTTCATTGATACTCACAGGTGAGTATGGTTTCATGAAATATTTCCAAGACCAAACTATAGATCCTTTTCATTTATTCATTAAGGAAAAGCATTGGGTGGAAATCAACCATCCGGGACCCACAGAAGACACAGAGCAACATGTAAAGGAGGAGCTAAGTGGGCAGTTTTTCTCCTGTCCAGAACCTGTAAATGAGAAAATATCACCTGGTATTATCCAACCTGCATCAATTCTCCACCCACCAGTAAACTTTGAGAACATCAAATGATGGGTGAGCCACAATGAAGGACAAGAATTAATTTCTTGCCAGTTGAGCTCCCCTGATTATAAATTTTGTGACCCTGTGGGGCTATATATGGAGATGTGTTTTCCAAAAGCATTGGAGACTGCAGAATTATTCACCTTATCATCATTTGGGGGTATGGTTAGTGTTCCAAGCCATTTTCTCGTTGTGTTGTCATACATCCCTAGTTTTTTGTGGATCATATGTAGTAAAGAGAAGAATTATATTACCAAGCAGTCTGGGTGGCTATGGTGGAAGTTTTCTTTCACCTAACACCTTGTAAAAAGTCATTTAGCCTAGGATTGTACATAAATAAGATCCTTCTGGAGCCCATGTGTTTGTTTTCATTTTTTAGTAGAATAGTGTACATATTTCGTTGTTTTCTTCTACGAAAATTTTGAGCTAGACTCCATAGCACAGCATCTAAGGAATTGGAACTGTGCGTTCTTGTCATCTCGCGGGGAGCATGACATCCCCTATGGAGCCAAATGTCATCACATAAGATTGTCTAAGGGTCGCAAGGTGACCCAGTCTTTTTCTTGTACATGTATCATCCTTGAGCTGAAAACGCATCTTTTAGAGAAGTCTATTTCAGGCATGAAGCGCAAGCAACAGAAAGTTTTAGTCTTTCAGTGCTGGATATTCCTGGAGTAGTTCATATCAACGGTTCACCAGCATTCGGAACCTTAAAGTTGCACGAAGTATAGTGCCGGGGAAAAACCCCGAAGTAAGCATGAGTCATTGATCTTGAGGGGGACAGGTGGCAGTCAATCCAAGCGTTTGGAGAAATGAGCTTTGGGAGTTTTGAAGTGAGAAGTGCATAAAAATTATGAAGAGTTGAAGCCCGAACTCTCGAAGAAATCATGGACCATTGATCTCAAAATCAGCAGGGAGTCATTGATATTAGTGGCAGTGCCTCCCAAAGTCCCGAAGAGCTCGAAGTCTTGAAGTGGTTGAAGTCATGAAGTGTTGAAGCATGTGGAAGCAGATCCTTCGCTTCAGGGGTTTTTCCTCCACGGGGTATTTCATGTTTCACTTTCAAAATACCCAAAGCCCGAAGGATGGGAGTAATTCTCAGTCATCCAATTCCAGAAAGCCACACATCGCCAAATCTAGAACTCTAGGTAAAATCACAGAAGGTAAGCAAGGTTTGAGATTTGATTTTCTCGGATCTCCAAGAGCTGAAGGAGATCTCTGTCGTTGATCGAGAAGGGAGCAAAAGGGTCGTCAATTTGGTTTAAGGTGTCAAAGTCTCGAAGCAGGAGAAGAACCGTTAATTCAAGGGGAAACACGTCAATAGATCACCAGCTCCGGGTAAAAGTATTGAAGGAAAGAGAGTTTTGAGATTTGATTTTCCCAAAGTCCTGAGCCATGAAGGGATCTCAGTCGTCGATCTCTGGAGGCCACGCATTGTCAAATCCTGAACTCCGAATGTTTTTCTTCGAGGGAAAATAAGTTTGAGTGTTGATTTTCCCTAATCCTAGAGACCCAAAGCAGATCTTAGTTATCGAGTTAAGAGGATACGTGGTAGTCATCATTATGGACATGTGGTGCACTCATTAGGCGTGACACCAGGAACCTATTCGATAGTGACACATGGCACTCAGTCCAAGAAGTTGTGGTTATCATTCGCTTCTTTCTTAGTGACATGTGTCAGTTCTATTTCATAACACGTCAACATAGCAGTGACAGGTCATCCTCTGTGATGTGTGATTGTCAAACGCAAAGTGTAGCGTCCCCCTCCCCCAGGGCATAGTTTGGAGGATTGTAAAGTTGGTGGGTGGTTAAGATTGGTAGTAGCACTAAATATAGCAGGTGCACACAGGTCGTAGACCGCATCCATATCAATGACCATGCTTCATTGCGGGGATGCAACTTGCACGATCAATAAAATTACTGAGCGCTCCCGCAATTGAAATTGTGGTTTGGCGAAAGTGATATGTGGCAGAAGGCGGTGGATTGTGGGCCCGAAAGAGGTGTGAGTTCAAACCTCTTTTGATGGCCCCACAATCACGTGTTCATATAGTGTCCAATTCGAGAGCAGCGTGTGGCTTCCCTCTAGGAACTAAGCCTCGTCTCGATCTCAAGGGTTCAGTTAATAAATGAAAGGACTAGTGGTTGAAACCTCGACTCACTCAGTAATTATAAGGCATGGAAGGCTCGACCGTGGGCACTGAACCGTCATCCGTGGTACCCCTATGGATAGATTTTCCTATAGACCCATGCTAATCTGATCTCAGGTATGATAGAGGGATGCATGCACAGTTTGACAGAAGACTGCTCAGATGAAATTCTTTGAATGTAGTGATGGGATCACACTCCTGATAGTCGGGGACTAATCCGAGTATAAATAGATAGTTTTGATATTTTGTTAAGGTGGTCAATTGGTTGAGCAGAGATCCCTATTTTGTAATGTTTTGATGCCAGAACTGTTCTCTGGTCATGTATCAAATTTTAGACTTTCATGTTAATAGAAGTCATCTTCTTTTCATCTCTCTATAAAACCTGTGCTAAAACACTCGGGCATGGAGGATCCAGTCGAGGGTTGTTATGTTGTTGTAATGTAGGTTTGATTACAGTTGTATCGTGACCAGTTTTAGTCATCTCCCTTGTTATCTTTTTCCCTCTTACACTAAATGGCTCGAGCATGGAGGAACCAGTCGAGTTGTTGTAGCTGCATTGTGATGTAGGTTTGATCATTGTTTTTTTGTGACTGTGTTGTTTGGACATATTTCAATGTCTGAATATTGAGCTCAAGAGTGATCTTGAGTCTGAGTTTTTCTTCTCCAAGCTTCTTGAAAGCCTAATGCTCATAGTAGTCTTGTTCACCTTTCTCACTATGTCTTTGATCCGGATTATTTTCGGCACGAAATGAGAGCGGAGATATAATAAAGAAAGGTATAGAGATATTGCAGATATTCAATAATATAACAGAAATGTATCAGAGATGCAACCATAAACACATATATACAGTAATACACAATTTCTATTAATCAAAGAAATGTACAGAGACTGTAAAAATACAGAGTGAAAGACTCGCTAGAATGGTGGCAGCGTATCTCTGAGAAGAGATGTGACGGCTACTCGCATTCGCAAGAAGATGGTTATAATGAGGCTCGAAAGGCCTTTTTACAATAGATGGGAATGCAAAAATTCCTAGACATCCAAAAACCTAACCCTAGGAGATGAAGCGCCAAAAGTCATGTGGGCCCCGTTTGTGTAAGTTGGTGCATCAACTTCCCGGGGTCGTAACTTTTGCATACGATCTTCGTTTTAGGCGTGTGATAGCTCGTTGGAAAGGTATTGTCAAGGAGATTAATTTTGGGGCCTCAATAATGCCTTCAGCTATCACTGAGAACCTTGATCTCAAAAAACCTTCATTTAGGCCCTCAAAATGGCCTCGGAAGCGAAAACCTGCTAAAAATAGTAAGTTGCCAAAATGGCCAGAAAACTGTTTTGAGCCATTTGGAAAAGGTGGGTGGCCCCCAATATCCACCTGGATCAGTCTTCCCTCTGCTCACACTTAAACTCAATTCACTAACTGAAGTTAATGTGCCCCACTTCCCTATCCATTTCTTGTCCAGTTTCACGTTGAACATCATTCATATATTGAGTTGTTTCCATTGACCTCCACTCATATAAAACCAACATTCACCAAAAACTCTGATGGGTACTGGGCTTATCCTCCCACAATCTGAGGGTGACTCTCAGTGCTAACATTCTTGGCGTTGTTGTTGGGGAATGAATTGAACACATTTCCCTGGGATAGAACGACAAAGCTAACAGATTCTGAAGGTGCATTAAAACTCTGTACATCAAAGATTGCAACTTACACCTGGTGAGTCCATTGTTTTGACTCCACTGTTTCAGTTGTGTCTCTGAAAGGAAGACACAAGAGGTCTACTCCATAGATGCCTCTAGCTACACCTGAATTTAACCCAAAGAGGATTATAAAGAAAATAAATCTTTCTCGAGAAGGCTTTATCTGCTGCCCTAGATTGAAAATCTCCTTGGGAGAACGACAACAATCAGATATGGCCTTTTGATGGTGAACAAAGACTAGACACATTCAGACTGCATAGCATTCACTTGGTGACTCCACAATAAAAGACTCCACTGGGGAGGATCTTGTTGACAGAAATATGACCATACCAAAGGGGAAGACGAGGTATTAGTTTATGAGCTTGCTTCATGAAATCGTGTTTTACTTTAACAACTCATTTCTCTCTTTCCCTTTACATATAAAGAGGATTATCCTCTCCTTTGTCTATTCAGATGATAATAAGCCTTCCTTTATTCATCCATCCTTGGAAAAAGAAGATATTCCCTCTTCTTGTGTTGTAGATGCTAATCTTGTGCCTTTACCTCAACCTGTTCATAAAAGTGAGATTTGTATTGGATTTCCTCTCGAAGTTGATCACCCTTGTATCCTTGAGGGGGTTGAAAATGATTCACAGTCTTCTCATATCTCATTACCTTATGTTATTACCATTGAACCTTCCAATATGTTTTTTAAATCCTATATTCATCCCACAAGTTTTCAAGTTAAGATTAGAGACAAGATGTTTAAACCTTTAAGGCTGCCACATCACCTGCATCCCTATCCTCTTTATTCCTTTGAGTATCTTCCTCAGTTTTTTGGAGAGGATCATGTTATAGCTAAGAGGCACTTGCAAGCCTTTGATAACTTTGTTGATGAGTTTTAGATTGTTCATGATGATGTTACCATGAGGTTGTTCTCACACTCTTTGTCTGGAGATATTGTTGTGTGGTTTAAATGTTTGGGAGCCAGTTCTATTGGTTCTTGGATTGAGCTATGCAAATATTTTTTTAAATGTTGGGGTGAGAAAAAGTCCATTGATCAGTACTGGTTTGATTTTAGTGCCTTGAGGAGAGGGGAAGATGAAGCCTTTTCTATCTTCAACATGAGGTTTTACAATGTTTATCATAGTATGCCTGTGGAGATCATGCCCACAGAGACTATTGCCATGGTGTACTATGTCATGGCTCAGCATTCAGATCTTGTCCTTCTTCTGAGAGAAAGGAAATATTCATCTTTAAGACACTTGTTTGAAGATGTTGAATAGGTCAAAGAAAACATCAAGGCTATCAAGGGGGTTCGTACGCAAGCATATCATGAAAAATTGCATGTAAATAAGAAATAAGGTTGTTAGTATGTTTCAGATTCTGAGCAAGAAGATTGTCCGTATGTTTCAGATTCTGAGCAGGAAGACAGTGAGTATAATTCAGATATAGAACAACAACATGGAGGTAGGTGTGATTCACATTTAGAATTAGATTCTTCAATAGTTTCATATTCTTTTATGGGAAGGGATGCATATCAATATTATGATCCATTTTCAGAACATTTTGAGCATGAAGTAGTGGTTGACTGCATAGATAACTATATGTTCTTGTCTTATCATAGTTGTGATGCTTTAAATCCTTCTGCACCATTATCTTATGATCATTCTTATGAAGGAGAGACTACAATTGTTGGTGATCAAGAGTTATTTTCGAAAGAACAAGGAGGTCATTTATTTGTAATAAGAGAGGCATTTATAGAGGAGCAACCTGTTCCTCTAAAGAAGCCATAATTATGTCATGTTATTCATGATCCTGTGGCTATATACATGGAGTCATATGTTTCAGATTTTCTTAAATTTTTGACTAGAATTATTTCACCGATACTCACAGGTGAGTATGGTTTCATGAAATATTTCGAAGTCCAAACTATAGATCCTTTTCATTTATTCATTAAGGAAAATCATTGGGTGGAAATCATCCATCCTGGATGCACAGAAGACACAGAGAAGCATGTAAAGGAGGAGCTAAGTGGGCAGTTTTTCTCATGTCCAGAACCTGTAAACAAGCAAATTCACCTTGTATTAGACAACCTGCATCATTTCTCCACCCACTTGTACACTCTGAGAACCTCAAACGATGGGTGAGCCACAATGAAGGACAAGAATTAATTTCTTGTCAGTTGAGCTCCCCTGATTATAAATTTTGTGACCTTGTGGGGCTATATATGGATTTGTGTTTTCCAAAAGCATTGGAGCCTATAGAATTATTCACCTTATCATCATTTGGGGGTATGGTCAGTATTCCAATCCATGTTCTCGTTCCCTCAGTTTTTTTTGGATCATTTGCAGTAAAGAGAAGAATTATATTACTAGGCAGTCTGGGTGGCTAAGGTGGAAGTTTGATTTCACCTAGTGCCTTGTATTAAGTCAGTTAGCTAGGATTGTATATAAATAATCTCCTTCTAGAGCCCATGTGTTTGTTTTCATTTTTTAGTAGAATAGTGTACATATTTCAATGTTTTCTTTGGCAAAATATTTGAGCTCGACTCCATAGCCCAATAACTAAGGCACTAGAAATGTGCATTCTTGGCAGCTCGATGGGAGCATGCCATCCCTTGTGAGGCCAAATTTTATCACATAAGATTGTGTAAGTGTCGCAAGGTGACCCAGTCCTTTTATTTCGTAGGTATCAACCTTGAGCTCAAAATGCATCTTTCAGAGCAGTCAGTTTTAGTCTTTCAGTGGTGGAGATTCTTGGAGCAGTTCAGATCAAAGGCTCACTGGCATTCATAACCTTAAAGTTGCATGAATTATATCACCGGGGAAAAATCTTGAAGTAAGCATGAGCCGTTGATCTTGAGGGGGATAGGTGGCAGTCGATCCAAGCATTCAGGGAAATGAGCTTCAGGATTTTTGAAGTGAGAAGTGCATAAAACTTCTGAAGAGTCGAAGCCCAAACTCCTAAATAAATTGTGGACCATTGATCTCAAAATCAGCAGGGATCCATTGATCTTAGCGACAGTGCCTCCAAAAGTCCTGAAGCACCCGAAGTCCCAAAGTGGTCGAAGTTCCAAAGTGCTGAAGCAAGTGGCAATAGATCCTTTGCTTCAGGGGTTTTTCCTCCATGGGGTTTTTCATGTTTCACTTTCAAAACACCCAAAGACCGAAGGCCTTGAGTAAGCCTCAGCTGTCTGATTCCAGAAAGCCATGCATTTCCAGATCTAGAATTTTGGGTAAAAGCACAGAAGGTAAGCGAGGTTTGAGATTTTATTTTCCCGAAGCCCAAAGACCCGAAGGATATATCAGTCGTTGATCGAGAAGGGAGCGGAAGGGTCATCGATCTGGTTGAAGGGGTCAAAGTCCCTAAGCAGGAGAAAAATCGTTGATTCAAGAGGACACGCATCAATAGATTGCTAGCTTCAGGTAAAAGTGTTGAAGGCAAGTGAGGTTTGAGATTTGATTTTCCTGAAGTTCGAAGCCACGAAGGGATCTCAGTCATCGATGTCCGGAGGCCATG
>JASDQU011100335.1:0-31007 GCA_032191745.1 Picea mariana | reverse complement strand
ATAAGACTGCAAGTTAATATCCTGGGTTTCAACCACCGAGAGATTAATTTCTAAGTATGAGACAAGTGTTTGGAGCCTAATCGTATTTCATTGCCTATGGCTCGATAGATCGCCTGTACCTCTGTGTACAATGTACATCCAGAACCGTAGGATATCGATTGTGCCAAAACAATGATACTTGCCCCTTACAGACGAAATCTCTTATACTCTGCACCTGTAACAATGGAAAATACACACAGCCCCTTACCAAATTCAACCACAGAGTTAAATTGTGAACGAATCTGAGTTAAATCTTGCTCACTGGAATTTTTTTAAAAACATTTGTGTGCGTAATGGTTAGAATGAGCCTAACTCTGCGTAAAAAAGAAACCCTAATGCAACTGTAAGCTCGAATAAAAGATCTAGATGACAGATCCAATAAAATGCCTCTGTGTACACAATCGATAAGACTACAATGAATAGGGTATCGAGGAAGATGCCATCACCTCAGCTCATTTGCACAAAATGATTGATACCAATTCACAAATCTATTCCACTCTTCCTTCTTCTTTTCTGACAGTAAAGTTACAAGTTACATATCCAGAGATTTCCAGATTCTTGTATTTTCTTTCACTCTCTCTTCCCTAATCTCCCTGACTCGACTCTCTTTTCTCCTATCTTTCTTCCAAACACGCTAACAGACTCCAAACCTAACCACTTCGCCTTAGTTTGAGGGATCATTTCTAATCTTAGCAAAACTAATCCCTAGAAAACTGGTAACAGCCTAGCCAAGTGGTTCAGTCTCCTCGCAGGGAGCTGTAGATAACCACTATTCCTATTCAAACTCCTCGACTAACAATCCACTCCTAGTCTCATTAATGAAGCTAATCAACAATAAAAAATATTCTTTGACCCTAGGATTCCTTGTTCAATCTCAAGCCACAACATGTGACAAAACTAATCACATTGTTGGCCCTAATTAGATGCCCCTGCATCAGACTTCCATTGAGGGATCCCTCTCAATTGCAAGGCCTCTAGGCCCTTCTCCTCATCACCAAACCCCGCTTGCAAGAGCCCAATTCAACAAGCTTCACACCAACATTTTGCACAAACCCCTCACTATGAAGGTATTTGATCTTGCCAATGCTTGTAGGCCTTCATCATGGATTTGTTCAATTGTCCAATTCGTAATGACACATTGGCAATTCTTTTCTTTGCTTTTGACGAAATTAGATGAACATTAAAAGTGCAATGAAATCATTGTGCATAACTCCTAGAGAACTGCATTTTCAAGACATGGAATACAAAATAATATGATTATATGGATTTGAGATTATTAGGGTGAAGGTTATCATTTGACACCACAGGTGACAAAAATGGGAAATAAATTGCATGGTTACCAAATTTCAAAATAGAAGCTTCATGTTCCTCCTTGAACCCTATACACTAAACCAAGCCTCGTGTTCTTCCTTGAACCCTATGCACTAAATCAAGCCTCATGTTCCTCCTTGAACCATATGCACTAAACCAAGCCTTATGTTCCTCTTTAAGGGCATATTGTATGGTTTGAGCAATGTATTGTAAATATTTCAGTTGTAGGGATTGAGCATCACTATTGTAGGGATAGGGGTAATCATAATGGGGTTTGTTTTCTAAGAAAGAAGAGCTTGGGGCAAATTAAAAGAAATGATCCAAAGAATGATGATATGGATAGCCTGTGTCAATGTAAGGAGTATCATCCCCATGCAATTCTTCATACATTACTAAAGAGCATTATGTCAAATGAGGAAAGTAAATTTACTATTTCATGGGGAATAAGTTTTCATGGTAATAATATGATTCTTTATTATTTTCATTTTTAATTTAGATACTGAAGAAAATATTGTCCATGTGTTCTAGTCAAACTTGTTTTACCAACATTGGTGTACTCTCTCTCACGTTCTCATCCTCATTATGTTATGTAGGGAATAGTAATTTTTTACGACGAACTAAGCATTGCATTCATTCATTTATCTTGCAAGAGACCCACCATGGAGATGATGAAACTGAATGCAATGTAGATTTCCACTTTTGTGTGGATGATAGATGATCCCTATGCAAATGCCAATTATATGAATTTCCCAAATAGGTATATAGGTAGTGATTCATGGTTGAATGGGTTCCTTAATCAATTAGCAACAATAGTTAAGCACATACATATGTTGGATTAATATCTTGTTGTAGTTGTCAATTGTTGTCAATTTTGTGTGGCTTTCCCTTCCATGGGATATGCATGGTTTCATTTTTCTATACAATTGCATATATATATATATATATATATATATATATATATACTCAAACATAGATCTAGTTAACGAAAACATCAAGCATGCAGTGTTGAAATCTTGCATGAGATTTGAAACCTTTACCTTAAGCTCTTCACTAGGAACATACCAKATTTCCAAATGATCATTGGAATTAACACAACCTAGCATCCCTCCCTTTCCAATCTTGTTTTGTTGAATAAATAATGTTGCTCCCCCATGGCCTCCCTCGATTTCTCCTTTTTTCTCCTCAAAATTTGCCCCAATATCTCTCATCATAACCCATCCTCAACCTTTTCTACAATTAGTGACAAGAATACTTTGTCGTCCCACCTTGACACTATGCATACCCTCCAAACTCTTCTCTCTTTAATTGAATTCCCAGATCCAACACCCTTTGCAAAAACTTCATCGGACCCTCTGCATGATCTTGAACTTCCTCTATGTTACACCTCACATAACTTTCTTGTTTTCCCTTCTAGAAGAATTACCCAACCCAACTTTAACAATAACATGTCCACTTTTTCACTCCATTTGCAAAGCCTAACTCCCCTCATGTTGTTAATCTCTTAAACTTACAATTTGGCAGTGCTACCTTAGCCTTTTAGAAAACAACTTGAATTATAACATAGTTTCTTGACTGTATTTGTTATGAAGATGTTTTTAATAAAATTGAATTTTCCATTTGTTTCATTCCCACTAGTGACATTGAGGAATTCACCAAGATTGCAATTGTATCCTTTGATTAGCAAAACCTTCCAAGTCGAACTTAACCAAAGAAGAATTTGAAGCTCTCATTCGTCTCATGAACTATCCTAACATTATCATTCTAAAGGTCCCCACAAGTAATGGCATGATTATCATGAACACCAATGACTACAATTCCAAAATTAAAGAACTCCTTTTTTATAGAATCATATCTCTCTATGAAAAAAACATATTTCATGCATATTCCACTACAAACAATGATACTATTGGATACAAAAGCCTAGCTACTTCAATATTCTCCTGATATCCAATCAAAGGGAGTGCAAATTTTGCACTTCCATGATTGGATATGGACCCACAGTGTGGTCTTGTAAGAAACAAAAGAATGTTTCCTTATCAACCACAAAAGTTGAATACCAAGGTGTAGTTAATGATGGCATAAAGGTTGTGTGGATTACAACCTAATGTGTGAGCTGATATTTTATTTTCAATAGTCAACTGTAGTGTATTGTGATAATCGAATTACAATACAAGTAGTTGATAACTCTATTGTTCATAGTGAGATGAAGCATGTGGATCTTAGTGCCTATTATTTGAGACAATTGGTACAATAGACCTAACAATTTAGCAATTACCTACTAAGTTTTTGTAGGAATGGTGCAGAATTTAATTTTGTTCAAAAGAATAAATGTAATCCTTTTTCAAAGATTGTCTTTTTTAAGTAGTAGCCTTTTGTTTGTTGTATATCCACTTCCACATTTTTTTTCCATGCACCAACCTTCATCACAATTATTGTTTAGATATCTTTCACTTCTATTGGTTGTGATGTAATCTCTTTGACCTTTGAGTTATCAAGGACTTCTACAAGATCATTATATTAGGTAACTCGAACATTTCCTAATTGGATTGAGAGAGTCATGACATCAACCTTCAACCTCTTCACTGCATCTAATTCTTATTCAATTTCAAACTTATACATTTTCTCATCTTCATTACCTACAATGATCACAAGTTATATGAAAATAAAACAAAGGTTAGTGAAAAAAAAAAGTCGCCTCTCTCTCTCCACACACACACACTAGAGTTAGGCATAATTATTTTCTCGATCTTTATCAATTTTCTCCATGTCCATATTATCAATGTTCATAGTTCTATTAAACCTTCATTTTATGCATTATAATGATGCCATTTCATGGAATACATACTTTTTTTCTCTTTGTTTTCTCTTATTATTACACCGAGTTTTGCAATTTTTAACTGTGTTATTTCACCTAAATGATATTGATTGTTTTCGTATACATTGTGTGCACTGTAACTATAACAAGTGGTTATGTTTATTTTCATTTTAGTTAAAGTACATGCTCCAACTATGACCATTATGGAGGAACTCTCTTTTAAGTGAAGTCTGGGTATGAAGGATCTTTCAATCATCAAATTCGGTTAGTCACTCACTTAAATATTTAGTTTAATTTATGCAATTTTTGTTACATTATATAAAAAGTATGGATGGTCACTAACTTTTAATAGATTTTTTTTTTTTGCAGAGGACAAGAAGAATATACATGCATTAGTATGATAGATGAAGCATATACATGTAAATGAGAGAAGACACGAAAGCATTATGACATTGTTCACTTTCAAAACAAACCAACATTTATTGATTTTGGCCTTTTTGATGTAATTACTCTCCAAAATATCATAATAAAAAAAATTATTATTGTGTTTGAAGGGGCTAAGCCCCTTCTCAATGCCCTTAAAGGATGGACCATGGCCATCCTTAAGGGCGTGTGCCCCCTCTTTCTCTCTCTCCTTCTTTTATTTATTTTAGTTTTTATTTTTAAAACTATATTTTTTTCGCACAATAATTATAAATTAAAAATATTAAATAATACATCACTATAAATTATAATATATAATTTGAATGTTACATCTCAAATCAACTTAATAATTGTTTTATGTATGTGTGATGTGTGTTCATGATTGTGCATATGGATATTGGTTGTTTGGGTTTTATTTATGTGTTTGTGTATTTACAATGATTGTGTATGATGTGTTAATATATGCTTTTGAAATGTGTGTGTATTTCATTTTGCAATGTTTGGTGTTTACTATATATTTGTATGTTTATGTATTTGCAATTTTTGCATATGTATTGATCAAAATTTGATGTGTATTCATGACTGTATACTTTGAAATGTGTGTGAGTTTCTGATTTTTCTTTAACAATGCTTGGTGTTTACATTATGTTTGTGTATTCACAATTTTTGCTTGTGTAGTGATGAAAATTTAATGTGTGCTAGTTTCCGAGTTTTCTTTAACAATGTTTGGTGTTTACATTATGTTTGTGTATTCACAATTTTTGTTTGTGTAGTGATGAAAATTTAATGTGTATATAAATGTGTGCTAGTTTCCGAGTTTTCTTTAACAATGCTTGGTGTTTACATTATGTTTGTGTATTCACAATTTTTGTTTGTGTTGTGATGAAAATATATTGTGTATATAAATGTTTGTTGTTCGAGTTTCATTTATATGATTGTGTTTACAATGAATGTGTATGACATGTTGATATATATGCTTTGAAATGTGTGTTTCATTTAACAATAATTGGTGGTTACATTATGCTTGTCTGTTTATGTATTTACAATTTTTGGTTGAGCATTGATCAAAATTTGGTGCATAATGTTTTGTATGTGTGAATTTCCAATACTTTGAAGTCTGTGAATTTCTATGAGCAATGTTTCTTGTTTGGGTTCCATTTAAATGTTTTTGTATTTACAATGAATGCATGATGTATGTGTTTTATCTAACAATACTCAACGTTTACATTATGTATGTCTCTGTGTATTTATGATTGTATATAAGAATGTTGTTTGAGTTTCATTAATGTGTTTGGATATTTAAAATGTGTATAAGAATGTTGTTTGAGTTTCATTAATGTGTTTGGATATTTAAAATGAATGTGTACGACATTGATTTGTACTTTTGAATGTGTGAGTTTGCAATGATAAAAATGTTTGTTTGATTTTCATTAATATGTTTGGGTATCTAAAATGAATGTGTATGACATTGATTTTTATTTTGAAATGTGTGTCCTTTAGCAATGCTTTGTGTTTACATTATGTTTGTATGTTTGCATTTGTTGCTTGTGTAATGATAAAAATTTGATATGTAATGTTTGTATGTGTGGATTTTCAATATTTTTTGTTTGTAATGATCAAAACTCGATGTGTGTTCATGATTGTGCATATGGATATTGGTTGTTCAGGGTTTATTTATGTGTTTGTGTATTTACAATGATTGTGTATGATGTGTTAATATATTCTTTTGAAATGTGTGTGTATTTCATTTTGTAATGTTTGGTGTTTACTATATATTTGTATGTTTATGTATTTGCAATTTTTGCATATGTATTGATCAAAATTTGATGTGTATTCATGACTGTATACTTTGAAATGTGTGCGAATTTCTGAGTTTTCTTTAACAATGTTTGGTGTTTACATTATGTTTGTGTATTCACAATTTTTTCTTGTGTAGTAATGAAAATTTAATGTGTATATAAATGTGTGCTAGTTTCCGAGTTTTCTTTAACAATGCTTGGTGTTTACATTATGTTTGTGTATTCACAATTTTTGCTTGTGTTGTGATGAAAATTTTATGTGTATATTAATGTTTGTTGTTCGAGTTTCATTTATATGATTGTGTTTACAATGAATGTGTATGACATATTGATATATGCTTTGAAATGTGTGTGTTTCATTTAGCGATAATTGGTGGTTACATTATGCTTGTCTGTTTATGTATTTACAATTTTTGGTTGAGCATTGATCAAAATTTGGTGCATAATGTTTTGTATGTGTGAATTTCCAATACTTTGAAATGTGTGAATTTCTATGAGCAATGTTTTTTGTTTGGGTTCCATTTAAATGTTTGTGTATTTACAATGAATGCAAGATGTATGTGCTTTATTTAACAATATTCACTGTTTCAATTATGTATGTCTCTGTGTATTTATGATTGTGTATAAGAATGTTGTTTGAGTTTCGTTAATGTGTTTGGATATTTAGAATGAATGTGTACAACATTGATTTGTACTTTTGAATGTGTAAGTTTGCAATGATTAAAATGTTTGTTTGATTTTCATTAATATGTTTGGATATCTAAAATGAATGTGCATGACATTGATTTTTATCTTGAAATGTGTGTCCTTTAATAATTCTTTGTGTTTACATTATGTTTGTATGTTTGCATTTGTTTCTTGTGTAATGATGAAAATTTGATGTGTAATGTGTGTATGTGTGAATTTTCAATATTTTTTGTTTGTAATGATCAAAATTCGATGTGTGTTCATGGATATTGGTTGTTTGGGTTTTATTTATGTTTGTGTATTTACAATGATTGTGTATGATGTGTTAATATATTCTTTTGAAATGTGTGTGTATTTCATTTTGCAATGTTTGGTGTTTAGTATATATTTGTATGTTTATGTATTTGTAATTTTTGCATTTGTATTGATCAAAATTTGATGTTTATTCATGATTGTATACTTTGAGATGTGTGCGAGTTTCTGAGTTTTTTTTAACAATGCTTGGTGTTTACATGATGTTTGTGTATTCACAATTTTTGCTTGTGTAGTAATGAAAATTTAATGTGTATATAAATGTGTGCGAGTTTCTGAGTTTTCTTTAAAAATGCTTGGTGTTTACATTATGTTTTTGTATTCACAATTTTTGCTTGTGTAGTGATGATAATTTAATGTGTATATAAATGTTTGTTGTTCAAGTTTCATTTATATGATTGTTTTTACAATGTATGATTGTGTTTACAATGAATGTGTATGACATGTTGATATATGCTTTGAAATGTGTGTGTTTCAGTTAGCAATAATTGGTGGTTACATTATTTTTGTCTGTTTATGTATTTACAATTTTTAGTTGAGCATTGATCAAAATTTGGTGCATAATGTTTTGTATGTGTGAATTTCCAATACTTTGAAATGTGTGAATTTTCTTGAACAATGTTTGTTGTTTGAGATCCATTTAAATGTTTGTGTATTTACAATGAATGCAAGATGTATGTGTTTTATTTAACAATACTTAGTGTTTACATTATGTATGTCTGTGTATTTATGATTGTGTATAAGAATGTTGTTTGAGTTTCATTAATGTGTTTGGATATTTAAAATGAATGTGTACGACATTGATTTGTACTTTTGAATGTGTGAGTTTGCAATGATAAAAATGTTTGTTTGATTTTCATTAATATGTTTGGGTATCTAAAATGAATGTGCGTGACATATTGATTTTTGTTTTGAAATGTGTGTCTTTTAACAATGCTTTGTGTTTACATTATGTTTGTATGTTTGCATTTGTTGCTTGTGTAATGATCAAAATTTGATGTGTAATGTTTGTATGTGTAAATTTTCAATATTTTTTTGTTTGTAATGATCAAAGTTTGATGTGTGTTCATGATTGTGCATATGGATATTGGTTGTTTGGGTTTTATTTGTGTTTGTGTATTTACAATGATTGTGTATGATGTGTTAATATATGCTTTTGAAATGTGTGTTAATTTCATTTTGCAATGTTTGGTGTTTACTATATATTTGTATGTTTATGTATTTGCAATTTTTGCATATGTATTTCTCAAAATTTGATGTGTATTCATGACTGTATACTTTGAAATGTGTGCGAGTTTTTGAGTTTTCTTTAACAATGTTTGGTGTTTACATTATGTTTGTGTATAGACAAATTTTTGCTTGTATAGTGATGAAAATTTAATGTGTATATAAATGTGTGCGAGTTTCTGAGTTTTCTTTAACAATGTTTGGTGTTTACAGTATGTTTGTGTATTCACAATTTTTGCTTGTATAGTTATGAAAATTTAATATGTATATAAATGTGTGCGAGTTTATGAGTTTTCTTAACAATGCTTGGTATTTACATTATGTTTGTGTATTCACAATGTTTGCTTGTGTAGTGATGAAAATTTAATGTGTATATAAATGTTTGTTGTTCGAGTTTCATTTATATAATTGTGTTTACAATGAATGTGTATAACATGTTGATATATGCTTTGAAATTTGTGTTTCATTTAACAAGAATTGGTGGTTACATTATGCTTGTCTATTTATGTCTTTACAATTTTTGGTTGAACACTGATCAAAATTTGGTGCATAATACTTTGAAATGTGTGAATTCTCTTGAGCATTGTTTGTTGTTTGGGTTCCATTTAAATGTTTGTGTATTTACAAAGAATGCAAGATGTATGTTTGTTATTTAACAATACTCAATGTTTACATTATGTATGTCTATGTGTTTTTATGATTGTGTATAAGAATGTTGTTTGAGTTTTATTAATGTGTTTGGATATTTAAAATGAATGTGTACGATATTGATTTGTACTTTTGAATGTGAGTTTGCAATGATCAAAATTTGATGTGTAATATTTTGTAAGAGTGAATTTTCAATATTTTTTTGTTGATGTGTATTCGTGATTGTGTATGATAATGTTTGTTTGGGTTTCATTAATATGTTTGGTTATTTACAATAAATGTGTATGACATTGATTTGTACTTTGAAATGTGTGAAGTTTCTTTAGCAATGTTTGGTGTTTACATTAATATTTTGTATGAGTGAATTTTTAATATTTTTTGTTGATGTGTATTCATGATTGTGTATGATAATGTTTAGATTGATTGTTTATGACATTGATTTGTACTTTGAAATGAGTGAATTTTATTTACTAATGCTTGGTGTTGACATTTTTTTTGTATGTTTGTGATGTGTAATGTATTCCATGTGTGGATTTCCAATACTTTGTGTGATATCAAATTTTAATGTGTATTTGTGATTGTATATATGAATATTTATTGTTTGTGTTTAATTTAGAATTTGTTTGTGTAGTGATCAAACTTTGTTTTGATGTTTGCATTTAGAATTTGTTTGTGTAGTGATCAAAACTTGGTTTAAAGTTGTGTTTTTGTATTTCCAATTTTTTTTTTTTTTTTTATGTTTGTACATTGTTTTCGTATATTTGTGATGTGTAATTTATTCCATGTGAATTTTCTTTAGCAATGCTTGGTGTTTACATTATTTTTGTATGTTTGTGATGTGTAATGTATTCTATGTGTGAATTTTCAATACTTTTTGTGTGATGTGTATTTGTGATTGTATATATGAATATTTGTTGTTTGTGTTTAATTTAGAATTTGTATGTTTGTATTTAAAATTTGTTTGTGTAGTGATCAAAATTTGTTTTGATGTTTGCATTTATAATTTGTTTGTGTAGTGATCAAAATTTGATTTAATGTTTGCATTTTTGTATTTACAATTTTTTGTTGTGTAAAAAATTAAATAGATGGGTAGAAAATGAATTAGTTGGGTATTGGGAGAGTGATGAGAGTAGTTTAATTATAAGTTAAAAGTGAGGGGGAGGGACCAAATGAGTTTCCACCTTCTCGTGGTTGGTTTGGTTAGTAGAGAATCAAATTATATGATTCTTGAAGCTAAGAGAAGCTCTTTAAATATAAATGAAATATTGTATGTTTATATTTTTATTTTATTTTTTTGAAGGGGGTCTGGTTGTGGTTTATATATATTTTGTAAGTAAAAAGAAATTGATTTGAAGGTTGTTTTATGTTTATTTTTTAACTGATTTGATTGTGTTTTTTATTAATTTTTTTTTTTTTTTCTTGTGTTTTTTTTTCAAAGAATTTGTATCTTTTTCTTATTTTTTACTAAAATAAATATTTTTTATTTTTTATTTTATTTTTCAAAGAATTCATATCTTTTTCTTATTTTTTCAATTTTAGTTTTTTTTTAAGATAATTATTGAATTTGGTTTTTTATTTTTATGGTTTATAAGAAAAAAAATGATATTTTTATTTTAAATAATAAGAATGATTTTTTTTTTTTTTTTAGTTTTTAATTATTTTTTAGAAATGAATTTTTCTTATTTTTTAGTTTTTAGTTACTTTTTTAAAGACAAATATTGAATCTGGTTTTTTATTTTTATTTTAGTGGAATAAGAATGAATTTGAACAATTATTTAAAAAAAAAATTGCAATTTTTAGAGAAAAAAATGAAATTATTAATTATTAATTTTTTAATTTATTTAATTCAGTTTTTGTATTGTATATTTTTTTAAAATTAAAAATATATATATAAAAATTTATTGAATGAGATGTTTTTGGTTTTTTAATTGAATTTGGTTTATCTTTATGGTTCATAGGGAAAAATGTTACCATATTTTATTTTTATTTAAAAAAATAAATATAAAGAAAGGATTGTGCTTTATATATTTCACAAAAGTTGGATTAATAGGATACAACAAAAAGAGTTCAAGAAATTTCACAAAAGTTAGATTAATAGAATACAACAAAGAGAGTTTAAGAAACACAAAAGTTAGATTAATAGGATACAACAAAAAGAGTTCAAAAAATTCACAAAAGTTAGATTAATAGAATACAACAAAGAGAGTTCAAGAAACACAATTCCAGCGTTAACAAAGTTTATAACCAACTCTTACAAAGCTTCTATCAATATGTTGATTATCTTCCAACTATCACTTTTCCAATCCTTACTACTACTTCTACCCTTAACTATATAGATTCAGTAAAAAATGTCCTTTATACACATCGTTAAACAAAACATACATTCAATGTTATTGGTTTTTTCTGGAACAAAGTCATTCTTTAGTTGTTCTTGATCCTCAGCGACTTCCACATGTGCATTCAAATCTGGCAAAATTCACACTTCTCCTACTTGTCCTCCTGCTGTAATCGAACTTGAATTACTAGGTTCCTCATTCTTATTTGTTATCTGCATTTGGAGTGAAACTAGTTGACGATGCAAGAAGTCCACTTCATTTCGAAGTTGGCCAATGAGAACATGATGTTGAATAAGAGTATCAAGAGTGAATGTTGTAGTATAACTAAGAGAATTGACCTTGAGAGCCAATCTTTGTTTTTCTTCATCGCTAGCCTCCATTTCCTCATCCACATTTTCTATCCAATTTATGTTATCCATAATAATTTCTTTGTTTAAGAGAATTTGTTGGGAACATATTTGAACATTGAAGATAGGATGCTTCAACACCTTAATCAACCACACAAGAATTTCTGCAGAATGCTTACTGGTGGTCACGAATTGCTAACTCAGAACCCAATTTTGCTAAATACTCCCCAAGATTGTCAAATAGCTTGTTCTGACTAGGCGTCGAGCAATCCAAGCGATTCCAATATAGACTACATATCTAATTTTTCACAATGACATGGTAAACCGTATTCCCCTTTAAACTCACACTTCCCCTAGTGCAACGTACCTGCATATCAATGCCTAGATTATCCTTCACAAGCTGGCCATGCATCTCCTAGGTATTGTTGACGCTACCTTCCTTAATTATGTTGAATATAGATACTTTGTTATCCTTGCCACCTTCTACCATAATCATCATGCAACCCCCTTGCTTCAGAGCCATCATAATAGGAACGAACTCAAGCCCACACCGTACAAACCTCCTCCTGTCAAAGAACCAACCACGAGCTAATTTATATCGCCCATTAATTCGAATGACAAAACACATACGCAAAAATAATGAACCTGTCCCATCCACAAAGTTGAGGGAGCCTGCAACATGCCATGGCATCTTATAACACTTGGACACGAGCATGGTTATAGAGGGGCGACCACAAGCAACTCTCTATTCACCTCCATATGATCAAGGGCTAGCCCAATGCCTTTATTTATTATGGTATCCACTGCAATGTTATTATGTCAAAATATATGATAGAATTATGTCGAAAAACAATGCATAGAAGTTCTAATGCAATCCATTAACTTTTTTAGGCTTGTATATTTTGGAGAGGAGGCCTTATAAAATAGTGGATTGTAATTTTAGAGTTGTCGACTATATTGAGAGCATAAATTTGTCTCTTCTTTGTCAATTGTACATCAATATACAGACTCCTAGGTAGTGATTCTTAGATTTCAAGAATACTCCATTACTTGATTTTTTCTAAGATCAAAGAGCACCCCTCTTACCTCCTCGGTATGTATATATATAAAACTTGATTTAGTGAAAATGTTTTTTTTGAGTGCTTTTTCATTTATTGTTTTTTTTATTTTCTAAATATTTTTTGTTTCATATTTGAGAGGTTTATTTATTTTTGCTTATTTTAAAGTTTTTCCTTTATTAAAAAAAATAATTTGCTTTAAATTTCTTATGGTTCACAAGAAAAAAAACTACCATAATAAACAAAAAAAAATTATTTATTAGTACTACCCATAAATTTAATATTTTGAATTCTAAGAAATTGTTAAGAATATAGTTTTAAAATATTGAAATTTAAAATAAAATAAAATAAAACAAATTTTATTTATTAGTGATACATGTGAATAAATGTAAAACTGTCTATGCAATGTCTAAAACATAAAGTAGTAAAAGAGAATCATAAATAATCAATATGCAATACAATTGTATCCAACCTAATCATTTCACTCAATAACCAAACCATTCCTTAGAACCTGCCTAGATGCAACAAAGAATGTAGTGATGGAGAAGGCCATTAGGGAAGTATCACAAGACAAGGATCACAAATCGAGCATTCTAAGATCCAATTTCCCACAACAATTTATGAAAGAATGATAAGTGAATCCAAACTATTGAGGTTTACACTAATACATTTGCAAAGGGAACAAAACCTTGAAACTAATAAAAGTGTTTCATCAGAATTAAGAACCAACAAGCAAAGAAAATCTAGATGATCCAAAACAAAGACATCATATTTACTAAATAAAATTCCCATTAATAATGCACTTTTGTAAATAAACAATAAGAATCAAGACCCACACAATTGATTGCCAACTCAATGAATCATTATAACAACCACATTGATGCTAAGAGAACTCATTGAGTAACCTATGACAAACTTTTGTGAAAAAAAAAAAACTAAGCCAAAATTCTTGCTTAAGGATTTTTAGTGAGAACAAGAAATCACTCTAACAAGGAAAGAAGTGGTGCAAGGAACACATAGTTCCTTTGTTACATGCCATTATGTAGTTTCAATGTCGTAGTAATGCAATAATAAGGCATGTTTTGTGCAAGGAAGGAATCCCATTCATGGAGATTACTTACAACAACATCAAAGCATGAACCGAGTTTGGATTTATTTAGGGCTACGTATAGCTATTGATTTTTACATAGAGAATTATAAGACAAGAGATAATTTATAGATATGTGGTAGATCATCCAAGATGAACATAAAGATTGTACAATACAATACATACTAAGAAAATACAATACATACATACCAAGAAAATACAATAAATACTAAGAACACAAGGAAATCGATTAAGAAAATATAATACATACTAAGAACACTATACTATGATTTTCTAAGCTTGGTGCTAAAGTATATATAAAAGTCAAGCCAAATAGTTGTGTCCACTTAAAAGTCCATTTAGCTCTTCGCAAGGTATTGTGGCCCATCACAATTGTTCTAAACATTAACCTAACTTGTCGCAATTACCTTGTGATATTAAGATTTACCATATATAATACAAAAACAAATTCAAAATTATATTGATTTGGTAATGTGCTACCTACTTGTATGAATCTAAAAGAATTATAATTTACTTTGAAGACCTAGCGCAAATGGGAGCATAGAATATATGGTTGAAAAGTTTATTCTAAGACCTTTTCAACGGTATATGGCACTCCCTCTAACTCCATAGGAATGAGGAGATATGAAAGACTTTGTTAGGTCGACCCAACCAGTTTTACAAGTCGACTCCTTAAGTGAACACAAAAATATTATTAATACAGGATAGATGTGCGCATTTGAAGAGTATCCAAGAAAGAAAAGAACGTACAAGTGCGCAGAAGAGATCTGAGGTGTACAAGAGGAGCTAGGGAATATTTTTTGGGTCTAAAAGGTGCGAAAGAGGAGTTTTCTTGCAGTTTTAAGTGTGCGCTATGAAGGAATAAGGTATATGATGCTGCAAAATGCATTGTTTTTAGGCTATGATGCTGCAATCTGGAAATGTATTCTAGGGATGATGCTGCAAAGTGCATTGTTTTTAGGTTGTGAAGCTGTAGTTTGGAAATGTATTCTAGGAATGATGTTATGAGGTTTGCTAGGGCATGAAGGCTAAATCTGACTAGGGTTTGAAGCTATGTCTAAGGTATGAAGCAAGGAGAGGCGTTGGACCATGAAAGTTAAGGGTATGATGATGTTGTAAAATGCATGAGGTATGAAGCACAAGTGAAGTCAAAAGCACTATGTGTATGAAAATCTTAGATTAGTACCTATACATGTTTTACTGAGTTGGTATTCAGCTGCTGAGGAGATTGGTGTCTCTAGTAGGTTGGTGCTTAGCTAAAGAGATTGGTTTCTCTAGTAGGTTGGTGCCTACAAGCTTTGYAACAGTAGGTTGGTGCCTACAGACTTTTATAAAGATAAGTTTTTGTGGTTTTCTCCCACAAGTGTTTCCAAATTAAACTCTCTGTATTGTGATTTGAGTTTACATGCATTTATTGTTTTAAAGTTAATGAATGATTGATGACTATTCATTTAAAGTATACAGTGTCGTATACTAATTCACCCCCCTCTCAATATAAGCATTTTCCTGCTTTGCCTTATGTATTTGGTTGAACAAAGGTAAAATATATATGTTTCAAATCCTGCCCTAACATTGAAAGTTCATGGAAAATAGCTCTATGGAACCTCAAGGTTGAGGTGAAATTTTTTACTTTGCATTGAAAGGTGATTTTTGAGAAATTTTAGCACTAATCTTGACATAGAAAACTAAAAGGCAAGAGGTAGTTTCTAGAATTGTGGTAAATCAAGACGAATTCTAAGAACATAATAACATGAAAAGAGGTTAAGAAAGGGGTAATGAATATTGAGGCCAACTGTAAATACTATGATCTTCTAATCTTGGATATAAAGTATATATAAAAAGGTCAAGTCAAATAGTTTCCATACCCACATGAAAGTGCATCAAGCTCTTATCAAGGTATGGTGGCCCATACAAAATTGTTCTAAAAATTAAACTCTTATTCGTTGCAATTACCTCATCCTCTTAAGATTCACTTGTGTTATAGAAAATCATTTTCAAAAGTCTCTTGGTATTATAATGTGTCACATACTTATATGAATGTAATAGAAGAATCAAAAGACTAAGAATTTTTTCTGGGTATAGGCCATGAATCAAATATATACAAAAAATAACAACATAACGAAAAAAAAAAACATTTAAGCATCTTTGTAAAATGGAAGGTTCAAAGTTGTACCAACACTGAGGTGCATTAAAAGCACATGTGTTCCAACAAGTTGAGATCTTCTTGCAATGTTTCGGGTAGTATCAACTAGGTACAACAATTCAAATGACTACCATGTTGTATCATTTGTTTGAGCATTGATAGAGTTTTCCCTCTCTTCTTCATGGTGATGTTTTCCATAATGGGTTTTACACCATGTCAATAATGTTTTGTGTTACAACTAAGTTTTGACGGTTTTAATGGATGTCTTAGTAAATTCATGGTTATCCATGTATTGATTCATTCAATTCAATTTTAAGCATCATTCAACATTTATTTTATTGTTTAGTGAATTCACAATTTCATATTTGATATCATAAAGCCAATGTAACAATTCTTTAGTGATTTTATGACTAAAGCAATGGGAATTTCCAAATTGATAAGTATCAAGGTTGGTTTCTTTCTTGCAAAGGAAGAACTTGTTTATTTGTAGAGGTATGAAAGGAAGGAAAAGTTAGTGATGAAAAGAACCTGAAATTGGCACCAAAAGGTGGAAAAGGGGATTAAGAAAAATCAAATAATTTTATGAAGTAGGGGCTAAGGATTAGATAAGATAATTTTATTAATATCGAACAAATGACCACAAATAAGTTAATGACACTGCTAAGTACAAAAATGTGGAAAATAAAATGGGAGTGCAAAGGTCGCTCATATGACAACATGATCAAAGCATATCTAATATATCCTATATAAGATCTATAGTCCATGATCATGGAGTAGAAAACCAAGCTATGTCACAAATATGTGCAAGCATTGTTCAGGACAAAATACCCTTGTGAAGGAAGAAGCCTCACATGAGGGCACATAGAAGGCTCAATGCCCCCCCACCCCGATGTTATATATTGAGGATGAAGAGGGCGAGGGACAACTTCCTTTCCATGAGCTAGATGTCCCAATGTTTGTATTTATCCTAACATCTAAGGCGATAGGAACGAAGCTTATGATAGAACGCTAGTAGATGGACTTGGGAGTGCTAGAAGAGATGCATAACCCTTTTCCCATATCTAAAAGAAGTCGCATGTTTCTCAGTGCCATGTGCATTGTCCCAGGGCCTTAGATGATATCATTGTAAGGGTCTCCCCGGTGGAACGTGAATGGCATCCTTGGGTCTCACAAATCTAACCATTGATGTGGTACGACTCTATCTACCTCTTGGTGCCTCTATTTGTTGGAATCACTTAAAAGAAAGATGTACTCAATGTAGGTTTTAAACCCTTACAATATAAGAATGCATATACAAATTCTTTATAAAACAGAAAAAGAAAAAAAATAGCAATCACACATAGTACTTACAAATTTATCCTCGAAACCCTTAATTGAGAAAACCAACAAATGTTTAGAGTCACACCTCTAACTCTCATTGTATTAACTTCGCCATTACAATACAATATATAGGATCTAGCGACATCCAAAATCCCTAATCCATTGCCCTAGATTAGATTACAACCTTAATTCCTTAACCGGAATTAGAAAACCATGGGTCGAAAAACCATGTGCCAAAATCACCCTAAACGGATGCAAAAACTTGCCCCTGTGCAACCCCCCTGTTGTGCCCAATGCAACATAACAATGCGTGTGGCTAATCATTCAAAGAATATAACACATACCCAACATTCTCCCACTTGTTGTTTTCTTTGCATATAGGGAGCTTGAGGATTACATGATTAACAATTTAAAGCAATCCATTGCTTCTCTACACTAAGAGAACTTCTCAGCGCTTACAAACTTTGTCAATGGATCTGCAATATTCTTCAAAGTGTCCACCTTCAACATCAACACCTTCTTGTCTTCAATCATGTCTCTCACAAAGTGATATCGAACATCAATGTGCTTTTTCTTAGAATGATAAGTAGGGTTCTTTGCCAAAAATATTCCACTTTGATTGTCACAATCTAACCTTACAGCTTGCTACACAAACCCAATACTTGAACACAACCTATGTAACCATACAAATTCCCTACTCGCATGAGTACTTTCCATGTATTCAGGGTCTGTAGTTGAGAGTGCCACTATAGACTCTCTCTTGCTCATCCAATTGATTGCCTCCTCCACCATAAGTTAAACACATAACCACTTGTAGATCTCTTGTGATCCAGATCTCCAGCTCAAACTATGTCAACAAATCCATGCATGTCCCAATGTTTATATCTATCCTAACATCTAAGGTGATAGGAAACAAATTTATTATAAAACATTGGTTGATGGATTTGGGATGTCCCAATGTTTGTATCTATCCTTACATCTAAGGCGACAGGAAAAAAGTTTATGATAGAACATTGGTTGATGGACTTGGGAGTGCTAGAAGAGATGCTCTAAGTTGTATCTCATTGTTTGGATAGCGTAACCCTTTTCCCATATCTAAAAGAAGTCACATGTTTGTTAGTGCCATGTGCATTGTCCCAAGGCCTTAGGTGATATAACTGTAAGGGTCTCCCTGGTGGAATGTGAATGACATCCTTGGGTCTCACAAATCTAACCCTTGACGTGGTACCACTCTATCTACCTCTTGGTGCCTCTATTTGTTGGAATCACTTAAAAGAAATATGTACTCAATGTAGGTTTTAAACCTTTATAGTATAGGAATGCATATACAGATTCTTTATAAAAAAGAAAAAAAATAATAGCAGTCACACATAGTACTTAGAAATTTACTATGGAAACCCTTAACTGAGAAAACCGACAAATGTTTAGAGTCGTACGTCTAACTCTCATTGTATTAACTTCACCATTACAATACAATATATAGGATTGCACAACGTCCAAAAGCCCTAATCAATTTCCCTAGATTAGATTATAACTTTAATTCCTTTATCGAAATTAGAAAACCATGGGTCGAAAAACCGTGTGCCAAAACCGCCCAAAATGGACACAAAAACCTGCCCTCGTGTGACCCCCCTGTTGTGCCCATCACAACGTAACAACATGTGTGGCTAATCGTTCAAAGAATATAACATATACCCAAAATTCTCCCACTTGTTGTTTTCTTTGCATACATGGGGCTCTAATATTGAGTAGATTCACAGAGAAACCCCTCATCACAAGGGGTCTCTTGAGCCTACATCTTCAACATTAGACTAGACTTGTAAACCAGTCAAACCTACCCTATAAAAATAGATCGCTCCAACCAGGAGTAGGAAATGTGAGAGCATCTCCAGTCTTCATCACTCCTCGTCAAATCAACATGACCAACAGGAGAAAGACTATGCCTAGGCCATTCATCACTAGCCAAATCAACATGGCCCCGTGAGTGAATGTATCATTCTCCCTTGGTCAAATCGGCATGACCAATCTGGGAGAATGCCTTCCTGATGTTGCTAACTGAAGAAACATCAACATCTTGGGCCATTCACTACTATCCAAATCAGCATGGCCCTGTGAGTGAATGTATCATTCTCCCTTGGTCAAATCAGCATGACCAATCTGGCAGAATGCCTGCCCGATGTTGCTAACATCAACACTCCCTCTCAACGAGGGAGACATTTTGCATCACGACAAGCTTCTCTCTGAAGTATACAAACTTTTCCTTAGACAAAGGGTTGGTGAGAATGTCTACAATCTGCTCATCTGTGGATATGTACTGGAGTTTTATTGCTCCCTTCTATACCATGTCTCATATGAAATGATATTTGATCTCAATGTGCTTCGACCTGATCAAATAGTCCTACAGGAAGCTTTTGAAGCCATAATGCTTCATGACTTGCGATATTGGTTGAAATATACTTTGCTTCTACTTGTACCGAGTGCTACATAATTATGCTTCCCGCTAATCCAGGAAATCATAGTTGATCCTAAGCTAAAGTAGCACCCCGAGGTGCTCTTTCTATCTACTTCACTCCCTACCCAGTCAGAATCAGTATATCCCTGCAACCTCACTTCACCACCTGAGACATATCTCAGACCATATCCAATTATACCACGCAAGTACCTCAACACATGCTTTGTTGCAACCTAATGGAAATGCCTCGACTCAACCATAAATTGGTTTAGGGTGCTCATTGCAAAGAAAATATTTGGCCTAGTGTTAACTAGGTACATCAAGGATCCAATCAGATGCCTACACATAGTGGGATCCATCAAATCTGAATCTGGAGCGAAATCACTCAGCTTCTTCTGATTTGTCATCAGAGGTGTAGCCATGGACTTGCAGTCCATTATACCAAATCTGCTCAAGATCTCAATTGTGTACTTCCCTTGTCCAAGGAAGATCTCACCTGGTTTCTGCCACACCTCCAATCCAAAGAAATAATGCATCAAACCAAGATCCTTCATTTCAAATTATGAGGCCAACTCCCTCTATCACTGAAGGAAACCATGTTGTCTAGTCTACCTCATTGGTTGCTCCCTATGTTATTGAGGTAAATCCCATACCCCAGTCCTCCTGACTGGCTGCCTCCTCTGTCGTTGTAGCAAAACCTACTAAAACAAGTAGATCCTCCCAGGAGGTCTCACATCCCCTAGAAACCTCCTGCCTCTGAACCTTCTATCTGGCCTCTTCAACTCATGACACTTATCTTTCAATCCTGAAAGATGTCACTCTCCCACCTAATCCTAAGGGGGAACTCCCTCTGAATGATCGACTCTCCCTCTGAGCCAACTGACTCTCTGATTCTGTACAATCTCTGGAACCATCTGCTCCCTCTACACTTGCTAACCTCCTCTAAAGTTTGATCTCTTATGAACTATCCTGGGAGGTTACTCCTCCCTACTAGATCCTGAGGGTTGGATCCCTCTGAATTCTAGTACTTGGTGGGGCCACCTGCCTCACCACTGGTGGAGCCACCTAAGGATGATACTGTCAACGGTTTGCATACATCTGAATGCATTAGATCCAAGATCCCTTTGGATCTAATATCACTGCTTGGATAAGATCCCTTGGTATTCTTGCCAAGTGCACATCCCCTGTAAGCACTCTCATGCTCTACCTGGAGCTCTGGAATACTTGTAACCATCATTGTAGCTCCCTATTAGATCTATCACTTGTAACCTGCCACGAAAAAGAAAACAAGAAATCTGCAACCAATTGTAGCAGCTATATGTCTCAAAAAATGATCCCCTTCTCTTCAGATCCTAATCTCTCAAAGAGAATCTCGGTAACATGTCATGTTCCTAAAAGCACCATTGTCTATCAACCAGGTATCACTAAAAGAAATAGTCTTTCTGAAGTTCATCTGCAATCTCATCAAGCTTAGATTCCTTCGTCTTCTTTTGTGGTGGGTGCTCATCAACATCCGTTGTTGATGCATGTTGTTTTTCCTTCCTTTTCTTCTGAATACACTAAGAATCATAGTGACCAAATGTATTACAATTGAATCACTTGATCTTTGAAAGATCCTTCTTCTGTTATTGAACTGGAGTTGATCCTCCACCTATATTATTCTTTCCAAAATTTATTTTTCCTTTTCCTTTTCTTGCATGAGTTGCAAGAGCTTGAGTTTCTTCATCCTGGGATCTAGATTGGATATTTTTGGCAGTGAGCTCTATTGGTAAGTCCACAAGATAGGATTTCGGATGGAACTCCACCTTAGTCTTGTGCACCTCAGTGTGTACTCTAAATTATACTCTTCTAACCCTCTTCTTGAATGCATTAAACTTGGATGCATATATAATAAATATTTACACTTTGTCACACAATAGAAAGACTTTTTAGACAGACATCGAGATCTTTGGCATTCTCAATATGTCTCAACTTATCATGGGGGGATTTTAACGTTGCAACCCACCAATAAGAAACCTACGAAGACCAAGAGAGAGACAACCTCTTAGCAAACTACTTCTTGAACTACTTGGAACAACATACGTTGTTGGATGTCAAGCCAATGGTTATGGAACCAACTTGGACAAACAACAAAACAAGTAAGCATGGCRTACCAAAGAGACTTTATAGTTTCTTGATCAAGGACTCGCTTATCATGTGGGTAAATGMCTACAAGGCTACCACTATAAAAGAGACAATGTTCAACCACAAACCTATCATGTTAGAATTGTCTTGAGGGAGGTCGAAGCCACCCTCCCCTTTTCAATTCAATCCACATTGGTTGACATGCAAGGACTTAAAATCTTTAATTAGGGGAAACTAGGTAGCTTTGTCACTATTCCAAAAAAAGTCAACAATGATATCCTTTCAAAGGAACCTTATACAAGTAAAGACTACATTTCAGTAGGAAGAGAAGGATGTCCTCACTGTGGAAGGGAAGATAAATGATATGCACAACTCATATCAAAGAAAAGGCTTTGGGGAAGAATCCCTACAAGAACTAGACTCGCTAGAAAAGGAAAAGGCACAATTATTATAATGGCAAGAAGCAAAATGGCATATGAGGAAAGTTACCTAGATTTTAGAGGAAGATGATAACATAGCTTTTCCATCGATAAGCCATGGCTCCGAGAACAAGCAACACCATCTAGAAAATGTGTCGATTTTGACTCCATCTCCAGGGAAACACCATCCCACTATGAAAACATGTACATAGAGATACTAGGGGAAAACATCAAAGATATTATGGCAACTACTACTTCCTTTGATGGATGGCTAAGTGAACAACAAAATCCAGCCATGATGAGCCTGCAAAGGAGGAATTGCTCTAAACTCTACAATCTTTCAAGACTAGTAAGGCTCCATGACCTTATGGCTAAACAATGGAGTTTCTATCTAGGATTCCAGAATCCCATTGTAGAGGACTTATTGTTAGGTATGTAAGAATCAAGATGCTTGGGTAAAATTTGAACATTAACAATCCCTATGCAATTGCATCTACAAGATTATCTCCAAAAATTTATTGTTGTGCATCTTAAACCCATCCTCTCTAACACATTTCCCCTGAACAATTCATATTTTTGGAAGACAAACACATTCATGATGCCTTCCTCCTAAAGATTGATCTCATGGAATCCTTCCCTGGCTCTATCAAGCCTTATCCTCAAACAAGTCGACTTCACTCTACCTTTTATAAACTAGATTGAGGACTGTTACTACTCAATAACCTATGCAGTTCTAGTCAATGGCTTGACCTCCTCTTTTTTCAACCCAACCCATGGGCTTCGTCAAGGTTGCATGCTCTCCCACTCCTCTTCCTTATAATTATAGAAGCCCTAAGTCACCACATATCCCATGAGAGCAACAATGGATAGCTAAAGGGGATCAAAATTGAACCAAAGATACATACATCACCCACATTTTGTTCATGGACGACATCCCCATCTTTGGAAATGGAACTATGCAAGAAGCCATATGTTTAGATAGAGTTCTCAAGCTATTCTCATCCACCATTGGGATGGAAATAAATTTAAGGAAATCTGTTATTTATTTTTACCACACAGCACAAGCCACCTAGAGTATGATCCATAGATTTCTACCCTTCTCCATTACCCCCATTGATGAATGCATAAAATATTTGGGTTTTTACTTGAAATCAAATGATTATCCCTTCAAGCACTGGATATGGCTTTATGATGAATTAAAAAAAAAAAAAAATCCCTATGGTGCAACCAACAGATCTCTTTCACTCACAAATTGGTACTAGTCAAAAGTGTCTTTGGAAGCCATTCCGTATACTAGCTAACATTCATGGATAATGCTTAAGAAAATAAGAAAATGGATAATGCTTAAGAAAATAAGGAAACTTAGTTTACATTTATTATAGTCAAGAAACGCAAATTATTATCTTCGTTTGCATTTATATATGGGATTTTACTTGAAAGTAAATGACTATCTCTTTAAAGCTTGGATATGGCTTTATGACAAAGGAAAAAAACACATCGCCCTATCATGCAACCAATGGATCTATCTTGCTAGTTTACTAGTTCTGGTCAAAAGTGTCTTGGAAGCCATTCTTGTATACTTGTTGAAATTCATTGTTATACCTCGAATGATGCTTACGAAAATAAGGAAGCTATGCTTGCATTTATTATGGCCAAGAAACAAGGAGACTAGGAGTACTCCACTAATCAAATGGGATATCGAATGGTCGCTAGGGTTTGAATGCATTGTTTATCTTCTCAATTGTTTGCAACAAAAGGACTTGAGACTTTAATCACCAAGAATGGGCTCTGGCAAAAGATCTTGTGCCAAAAATATATCCACCCACTCATTGTAGTGGATTAGATTCCAATATAGCCCAAGCAACATATCAAAGGCTCTTTTTTGCATAAAGCACTCATTCTATTATTGGAAACTTTTAGCTTAGGAGCCTAGTGATGGGAAGGAGATCCACATTGTAAGAGACATGATTATTGCCACCTTGGATGAGTCAAATTCACAAACACTATGATGTATTGTCTAAAACAAAGAAACATATCCACTTCGGCCCATGTCTACAATCACTCCTTGGAAGATAGATGGCACTCGAGTTGGAAATAAACAAAGAATCTAGGATGTAAGGGCCCAAAAGTACACATCTGATACATAATGAGCCTAATAACCATGGCAATCTCCTTCTTTGATCGAAAGGACAAGCTATGCTAGGCTGGGAATCAAGATGGGGGTACTTATCAGGTGAAATTGGGATACAAGGAAACCCTAGTACAAATTGTGAGAGGAGAATCAACCATGGTGATGGAGGAGGTTGTGGAGACTCAAAGCTCCATTGAAAACAAAAGCCTTCATTTGGTTATTTGCCAAGAACATTCTAAATCAAGCAATCACATTTTTTCACAATGACACTTCACCCATGAGGTATGGAGCACTGCAAAATCTTTGGGGAATTTCCCTTTGTGGGAAGGAGAAACCTTAGAAGAGGGATGGGATGGGATGGGATGGGATGGTCTCTGATTGCTATTCTCTTACATATCATATGGGGAATATGGAGTACTAGAAATGAGGCAATCTTCGTGGACAAACTACGATCTTCCATCTCCACAATCTATAGATTCAAATATTCACTATTATCAATGGATTCACGAAAACAAAAAACACCTTTGTGCATGGTCACTCCTTTGGAGGTGGAACCAACAATCCTGCATTGTTTTAATGATGGCTCCTCTTGTGGAAACCTTAGCCAAAGTGGGGTAGGTTGTACCATCTTCTATAGGAACATGTCGACTTCTTTCAAGGTGGGGACTGGTCTCCAATCCAATAACTAAGTTGAAATTCAAGGTATAATCACAACCCTCTCTCTAGCCATCAACAACACTATTACATCTTTGGTGGTGTATGCAGATTCAAAATTGGTGTGACTAGATGAATGATCAACCATGATGCAACCAAATCATCTTCTGACACCTCATTCACAAAGCAAAAACTATAGCTTCACATTTCCACATTCTTAGCTTCATCCCCATTTACAAGGAGCTAAACACTATCACAAATGGGTTGGCTAAGGAAGCATGCAATCTAGAAGAAGATAATCTTTTACAATAGGTTATTGATAAGAAAGGGCTTTGTACCATGAGCGAACTCTCCCTCTTTTAAAACAATGGTGTCTATAACAGGCTTTGTAGTATGTTTTCTTTATGTTGTCCATGCAACAATATTTATATGGATGTGTGAACTAACATTGGATTGCAAATTGTAGTAAAACTCCAAAGATATAAGAGAGAATATAGACCTTAACTTCGTAAGGAAACCCTTGAACTCCAAAGATACAAAAACATTCACCATGAACAACACAAGAATCTAGAGAGAAGAACCCTTAAGATAGGGTAATACCATCAATTACTCATGGAAGGAATCACTCCACAAGCCATGCTTGCTACAAGACAATGCAATCCAACTCATATCCAATACAATGATCATGTGTATTTATACTTTCTCATGAGTATTCCTAGGGGTCTATGCCAACCACCCCTTATTATTATATTATTTCATTTTAATTACATAGCCTATTTATTACCCATCAACTACAAAGTGGGCCTATTCCATTATTATGGCCACATTACATTCATTCTCCCCTTGGGTATCTCCCTATGTACCCAATATTATCCTCCCTAGGTACATTACATTCCATCCCCCTTCGCGTGTTTCGTCCTCAAAATATGGGAAGAAGCTGTATAATATGACCTACAAAGCAATGTAGTCAAGTGGTACCATACATGAGCATCCATCCATCCTAGTGAAATGTGGCTATGGGATCCTACCGTGGCCTTTCCCCGATCTTGATTATCTTCCTTCTTTGGATCCATATCTTCACCATGCTATTTTGATATCTCCATGTATTGTATTTAGTCTTCCATGTGCCTCCATGTTGGTTGCCTTTCTGGTCCCATGTTGATCCATAGTAAGTTTGCTAACTCTCATGTCTTTTCCTTGATAACTGTTGTTTCTTTGAATGGTGTGGGCAGCGATATACAACAACCTTCGCTATCAATTCTTCTTTCTTTGACTCTTCAACATGTGGATCCTTATCTTCTTCTTCCTTTTTATGCCCTTCCTAGTGCTTTTCTTCAAGTGCTTTTGTAGGATCTTCTTCGAATCCAACCTCGTGACCTCGCCTGCTCGCACTCCATGACCTTATCTGCCCGTTGCTCGCACCACAAGTCATCAAATCAAGCCACAAAAACCATTGAACCTAGACAACTCTCAACCAATGAGCCACAACAACCCTTGACCAAGCCCTTTGAGTTGTTTCTTGTCACTACAATCGAATTCAACCTTGCCTGCACACCCTGTGACCCCATTGGCTCACACTCCATGACTCTGTATGCTCGCACCCTGTGACCCCACACCCTACAACTCACACCTCAAGCTCAAAACCTACCACTTCATGATCACCCTTCCCTCCTCCCCTCTCCCCCCACACACCTTCATCCCCTCCCCTTTCCTTCTTGGCATAGTGGACACCTTCACACAATCTTCCTCAACCCCTTGTGCATAAGCCCCCTCCTTTCAATCCCTCCTTCGTTCCTCCTGGAACCCCCCTTTGCTCCCCCATTCCAGATACACAAACAAACACAAGGCAATTGGAGGATTCATCTTCAAAATCTATAAGTATCTCAATAGTATTAGAATATAAGTGGATGCGCTCATTTTACCATTGACAATACCCTTGTCACCCAACCATAGGCCAAAGCCACCCTCCGAGCACCTTAACCTTGACAGAGAATCACTCCGGAAGAAAACCCTAAGCTAGATAGCCAAACAAAGGGTAGCACACCTTTCCCCAAGGATAACGCATCAACAAGAGTTAATCAGATAGTCCAAACACTAGCCAAGAGATAGTCCAAGCGTAACTGCTAGCTGCAACAGTTGCAATGGAAGCTCTCCTCCAAACCTGCGCAAAAACTGGGCAACTGCAGTGCACACAAGTGTTGCTCTGTAATTCTGGGACTGCCTGCTAGAATGAGAACCAACCTCCTGTATTTATACTAATTTTGGCTAACTGCCTGGGTTGACTTCTCATTCTGGGTATCTGTCTGTTCAGTATATATTATTATTTCTGGTCGACTTCTTCTCTTGGAGGCTAATAACCTAATATAAATTATCTTCTTGAGACGACAAGTCTTCTAGGGTTATTAGGCAACTCATTAGGGTTTCTTCTTGCTTCCCGGAGTATTCTATCCTTATCAGGTTTACACATGGAGGTAAATACTTCCCGCAGCTACCATAATATCAACACTCCCTCCTAGCTAAGGAGGTATTACAGGTAATTGTCTTGAGCACAAAAATATACCATTCACCCGGTAGCATCAACATAGTTGTATAGACTAGATCATGACTAGATCATGAGCACCATCATCATCATCAATGTCATCAGCTGCATCATCTCTCAAAACCATACTCTATCTGAGTAATCAGACATGATGCTCACTCCACAGAGTGATACAAGAGCCATTCATCTAATCTAGATGAGTAAATGCTCTGAACCATTTTCCATTTGGGAAATCTCTGTCCTTTGATTATCCATCTCGCTGATAATCATTTCAAATACTGTTGATCGTCTTCAAGGCAATCGAAACAAAATAGAACACAACCGTGTCTATCCATAGTAGTACATAACTACAATATAGTGGTACACTACCACACCAAGTAACACAAAAGTACTTGATCAACAACGTATAGTCACGAATAGTGGAACACATCCACCACAGTAGTATACATCTACTGTAATATAATCTTCATAACAATCATCTGATATCAACCTGCACAGAAACAATGTTATGATATAAACTGAATCATCTGGGCCAATATTTCACTCACATATGTGAGATCTGAAAGAATATCTGCCCTCAAAGTAGAATAATGAGATATCTGGACTATTCTTCTCAAGCAAGGAAGAATAATTGTCTTGTCTTCTGAACTTAGACCATTCCCCACCCTGGGCCATTCTTCCTACACTAATCAAAGTGCACCCTGGAGAGAATGTATAAACCCTAAGGAATGTCTGTCCTTGATTGCTGAGCTCGGACCATTCCCCACCCTAGCCCATTCCTCCTACACTAATCAAAGTGCAACCTGGAGAGAATGTATAAACCCTAAGGAATGACTATTCGGACCATTTCCTCTGTTAACCACAAGAGGAAAAGACTATCCTGTACCAACCTCCAAAATGGACCATTCCTCATGTTAACCACAAAGAGAAATCATTGTCCGATGAGGTGGGGCAGTCTTCTTGAGTAACCCTCAAGAAGAGAGACTGCCCTAGACCACTCCCCATGTTAACCACAATGGGAAGTCGTTGTCTATGATACATCAACAATCTGGACCATTTCCCATGTTAACCACAATGAGAAATTGTTGTCCGTTAGAAATCTCAATCCACTTTCCGAACTGGAAAGGAAACTGCGCATCCTGGACCATTTTCGAACTGAAAAATGACTGTCCATAAGTCAATACATATCAATTCTCCCTCCCAACCTGGGAATCATCTCTTCCTTTTTCTATAAGGAAGTCGTCTCCACGAGCTCCAGCTTGAGTACACAAACTCTTTTATCTTGGACAGAAGCTTTACCAAGATGTCTATTTATCTACTCATCTATGGAGATATGTATTGGAGAACCTCTTTCTCCTTTCTGAACTTCATCACGAATAATGTAATGCTTGATTTCAAATGTACTTCGTTCTGGAGCACTGGTCTTCTTTGAAGGCTTCGTGTAGCTCTGATCAATAAAATATATCATTGTTGGAAAACTGGAACATATCCATGTGGCACTTCTTCTGTCTTCGTGAGATTTGATCTTCTGAGTAATCATCTTGATACAATATCTTGTTATAGGAAATCTTCACCACGCTTCTGTTGTGCACTGAGGTTCTCCTCCAAGTTATTTTCTTCCATATTCATACAAGGGTCTCTTTCTGGTATGCCTCAAAGTATTGAGGTTGCTCTTCATATGCTCTTTGTTCAATTGCTCTGGAGAACATTCTTTGCATTCATCTGATGTAGAAATTTAACCCATGGATATTGCATATGTTATAAAGACTCATGTATAGGTATGTATGGTTTACTGGAACAAGTAATCGTCATAGTCTTCTCCCTCCATNTATGCCTCAAAGTATTGAGGTTGCTCTTCATATGCTCTTTGTTCAATTTCTCTGGAGAACATTCTTTGCATTCATCTGATGTAGAAATTTAACCCATGGATATTGCATATGTTATAAAGACTCATGTATAGGTATGTATGGTTTACTGGAACAAGTAATCGTCATAGTCTTCTCCCTCCATCTGGGAGAACCTCTAGTCTTCGATCTCGCAATGCTTTCATTCATAAGTCTTTCATACACTGTTCTTCATCACAACTTTCAGTTCCTCTGCTTGATTGCTTTTAGTGAGTTCATATCAGACTGGTAATCTTGTGATTCTTGATACAATGACTGGTTGTTCAGGCTTCTCTTCTTTCTTGGAATCTTCATGTTCTTCCTCATGTTTTTCTTTAGCTTTTGGGTCCATGGAGTTTCTTATAGATTCCATGCCCTAAAGTTTCCACTTCTTTCTTTCATCATAGGATCACAGATCTGGATGGACAACCAAGGATACTTTAAGGCTTCTCTTCGAAGAAGACTTCTTCTGAGGTTGAACTGAGCACGTATTGTCTTTCATGGTTACTACCATGGATATATACTTCATCATCTTCAATGGATAATAGGATTAGCTCCCTCCAAATCCTTGTTTCATGTATGCGTGCATATAATCGACTCCCTCCATCTAACAGAGTCCAAACTTCTGTCTGCATCCTTGTTGTCTTCTGCAATATATAATTGGCTCTGTATGTATAACAGAGTCCACTCTTCCGTCTTGTTGTCTTCTAAAAAACGTCATAAGTCTTTCTCCAATTTCCTCTTGATTGTTGACTTCTTTCTGTCTTTGCTTCTTCTAAGTCTCTTCATGATTTATTCGGCTTATCTTGCAATAGTTTCCACGTGATTTGCTTGATGTATTTCATTCTTTCATGTATTATCCAATGATATCAATCCTTATCTTGTTGTTATTCCATCGATATAGTTCTTCTTGGAACACATTATCTTCCAAGAGATAGATATACAAGATATGTACAAAGACTATGCAAACAAGATATGTACAAGGAATAAGAAGAGTATTGTTACCTTCAGAAGAAGAAGTCTCTTTCATCCTGCTTAGTCTTCTTTGTAGGTTCCTTTTCTTCGGCAACTGATGCTTCGTGTTTCTCCTTCCTTTTCTTTAGCTCGAGACAATGATTCTTGTAGTGGCCATACTTTCGACAGTTGAAGCATTGTACTTTTGAAATGTCTTTCTCTTGATTTGGCTTCCTCCTTGAACCAAACTTCCTTTTGTTCCTGAAATTCTTGAATCT